>CAAKHD010010878.1:61964-149520 GCA_901007705.1 Fistularia tabacaria | reverse complement strand
GCGCAGGAGGGGGGTGAGGGGGGGGGGGGGGGGGGGGGGGGGGGGGGGGGGGGGGGGGGGGTTACTCTGATCTAGCCCTCCCAAGTCGCACTGTCATTGCCTAAGTGAGCATTGGAGTCTCCCCGTAGACAGTAGAACGAGGGAGTCCCCAGAAGGCCATTATAAGGTCTTTTTATCTGATGTCTCATCGGTTACAATATGTTACAAAACATCGCTGTCCAGTATATAGACAGCTCTGCAATTGTCTCTTTAGATAGATTAATTTCCTCCCGACCAGTGCACAGTGATAGGCTCCAAACTTAGTGTCTTATTATCACAATAAATGGCAATCCCACTCACTCACTCCCTCACTCCCTCACTCCGTCACTCACTCACTCCCTCCCTCCCTCACTCACTCACTCACTCACTCACTCACTCACTCACTCACTCACTCACTCACTCACTCACTCACTTTGTATATTACCTTTTTTGTGTCCCAGTAGCATGCATTTGGGAGGAAAAGCCCATTTATGACAGGTTGTTCCATGTGACAACATGTTCCATGTGACAGGTTGTTCCATGTGACAACAGAAATGACATGATCAGCTGATCAGCGGAAACATGTTATCAAAGGGGGCATACGAAAGTTCAGTCAGAGAAGAGAAAACTGTCAAAACTGTCAAAACTGGCACCGTCAAAACTGATCATTCACCAAATATGATTGTATCCGTATTTAACCACCAGCACCTCAGTCCCCAGCAGCTTCTGATGTCATCACAGACATCACTCTTGTTTCTTTGTTTTTTTTTTTAACATAACTTTTTATGAGTGGCAATGTGGAAAGAAGCAAGGAACAACATCTGGCAGACACGTGTGTTTTTAAAAGGTACTCAAACAAACCTGGTTTTGTGGGACTTTGGGTAATAGGTCAGAGTGGCTTAGCTCAGGGAAACTTTTGGGCATATATAAATGGAGCCTTTAAGCTTGAGAAAAGAAGAAGGAAAAGTAATTTTGCAGCAACAAGCTACTGCTGCTTTGGGGCGACTGCAGTTGGACAGAATACAGTAGATCCTGCTCCACACTTTTAAGTAAATTGCTTTAACTACCAGTCTCAAACAAAGGCCAGAAGGTTTACGTGCAAGTCGTTTCCCAAACCCTAACTCAGAACATGTTCAGCCATAGCTACACCAGCTACAGATCACCTATGTGAGTATAGAATGTAAGCATTAATTCTGTGTAGTATGTTTCACCGTAAGCTTCTCAGAGAAAATTGATAACGAATAAATAATCAAGGGGACATGAAGGTGTCAAATTTTGGAAGTGCCAAGGGGTAATACCAAGTGGTATTACCAATGACAACAATGAACCCTTTTCTGTTTTTCCACTTACCTCATCAGCTAGTAACTTTATAAAACAGGTTTTTGTTGTTATTATGCTGTCACAGCTGAGAGTGGCTGTGGACACACTCACACACAGCCAAAGTCGTCACAATTACAGACTGTGCAAATGCTTTATATGTTCCTCCTGAGAGGCCAACTTGACATTTTGGGAAATTAACCTATTCTCCTCCTTGCTGAAGGTTTGTGTCACACTATCTAGCCTCGGACCAGCTAGCCTAGCCTGTAGTAGCTGCTGGAGGTGCATACGAGCTCACAAATATTTGATCTGATATCCCCCTGTAATACTTAGTATTGACAAATGTACAACTGTTTATACTGTAAACTGAACTGAGAAGATACATTGGTGTTCATCGCTTTCGCCTATCAGATATATTGCTGGCTTAGTTGATTTTGCAAAAGATCAAGCAACAACTTTGTCCTTGCTCCCAGGACTGTGAGAAAAGAGCAGAGTTCTTTTTTGCTGTGACATTTCATATTCATCAAAGGTTGCCATATTTTGATCTGTGAAAAAAGTTTGGGCAACTCGTTCCAAGAATTATTTGTCTTTATACGTCTCACGGGATGTGTTCCATTTATAATTCATCACAACCTAGGCTAGCAGATCCTCAAAACTAATGGTCTTTAACGTCAGCTGAAATGCGGGAATGACAGCCCCTTTGCTTTTTCGACAAAACCGCACATGCTTCTAACTTCAAACCAATTATATAATAGATCTCGGACACCCTGCAAGACAAAAAAGTTCCGCTCAGATGGTAAGTTGAGAATGATCCAAGAGAACCTGCAAGGTTGTTTTCTCGTCTTGATGAAGTAAATTAAGTGTAGCATTTTACACATAATACGAATAATGATAATAACAATTATCGATGATGATGATAACAACAACAACAACAACTGCAATAACAATAATAAAAACACTAATACTATCATGTTTTAATGTAACAATCTTGAATCTAAACACAAGAAATACTTTTAGATAAATGTCTTTTACATTAAAATAATGTAAAATATTCTGTTTTATACAGACTTCCTGGAACTCCTTATGTTCCAGGATGTACCAAGAAAGATTTTTTTTTTTTTTCTGAATGCAAGTAACAAGGAAATCAAGCCTGACATCATAAATCATTTGCATCAGTTACAGCAAAAATAAAAGACCGGGTTTGGCTGAGTGGCAGCTTATAGTTATGAGCTTTACCGCCTGTGGAGACTGTTCAGAAGAATAGTAAACACTAGCTATTTGTAACAACACATCAATAGACAGATGGGTCACGTCCATCTTACTTTTGCATCTGCATGTCACTTTCACCGTGTCTGGGGAGTGATGAGCCTTGGTGTTTTGGAGAGAAAATTGTGAAAAATCACTAACAGATTTTTTCTCTCTCACATTTGTCAATTTTGTCTTATTTTGTTTGTTCATTTATTCATTTATTCATTTATTCATTTATTCATTTATGCATTTATTCATTTATTCATTAAGTCATTTAGTCATTTAGTCATTTAGTCATTTATTTATTTATTTGATTTTAAGATTCCCTACTTTAATCCCCTAAATCTCTTTCACACATGCACTGCAAATCTGAAATAATCCATCCTTTATCCAGATGGGCAATAGATCTGGAAGCAAACGTTTGAATGAGTCAGTAAGTCTTAAACCAACTGGCCCAAGTGCGAAACGTTGTCAAGGATCTAGCCTGTGTTGCTTTCTGTCACCATTTCCAAGCTGAGTGAATGGGTTTGTTGATGGGTTTTTACTCTGACAGGAAAAAAATAAAGGTATCCATTGCCATGAAGGTTTATGGACAAGACTTGCAAACGAAGATGTGAAATTCCTCCACAGAGACTGCAAAATTCGGGGACATCTGATCTGAGGGTCGAAGCCAAAGTTGGCGAACACGGACTGGTATATACACTATATACTATTTACGATATATAATATTCATTTTCTGACTTTACTATACGTACAGAACTTCTTCGAGTGTTCCTCACTGTTGACTTTTCCTGTTCGGGTGACCTAAAAATGTCTAACAATGCAACAGAGCTAAACAAAAAAAGCATGAAAACCCTGTCATTGGAAGGGTGAGAGTTAAAATAAAAATCATTCACATTGGTCCTCAGCGCAATTAATCTGAAGTAGTTGTTTAACTATTAGTAATTTCTTCATAAGGCCTAATAATACCCTCGATGTATGTTATTCCATTAAAGAGAACTTTAATTCCTGATATAGGTATACCTATATATGTGTACATATATAGGTATACATATATATGTGTACATATATAGGTATACATATATATGTGTACAGTATCTTCTTCTTCTTCTTTTCCTTTTGGTTTTTCCCTTTTCAGGGGTCGCCACAGCGAATCCACCTCCTCCATCTAACCGTATTCTCTGTATCCTCCTCTCTCACACCAACTACCTTCAAATCTTCTCTCACTACGTCCATAAATCTTCTCTTCGGTCTTCCTCTAGACCTCCTGCCTGGCATTTCCCCTTCCAGCATCTGTCTACCAGTATAGTCCCTATCCCTCCTCTGTACTTGAACAAACCATCTCAGTCTGGCTTCTCTGACCTTCTCTCCAAAACTTCTAACATGTTCTGTCCCCCTGACTCATTTCTGATCCTATCCATCCTCGTCACTCCTAAAGAGAACCTCAACATCTTCATCTCTGCGACCTCCAGCTCTGCCTCCTGTCTTTTGTTCATTGCCACTGTCTCCAAACCATACAGCATCACTGGTCTCTCCACTGTTTTGTAAACCTTTTCTTTTGTGTACAGTATATATGTAGAAATATGTATAAATATATATGTCATTGGAGGTTCTCGGTTATCCTTCATCCAGGTCTGGGTTAATTCTTGTCCCCAAAAGTTGTACATTTACTCCTACCTAATGATACCCCCGTTAACACAACAACCCCCTTTGACCGAGTTTCATTTGCATTAGAAGCGATGGCAACCCAGACCGGCCCCCTACTCTGATGCTTATTTTCGGAAATCCCCCACAGTGAAACATCTTCAAGGAAAGACAACCAAGTCCAGTTGCTAGAGAAAATATTTTTGATGTTAAGTAGTACTCATTCAGCCTGTAAGAAATCACAGATAAGTTTAATGATCAGGTGAAGGATTGAAGGGCACACAGAGCCACCACAGCAGACCACTTCAGAACCACCTACCACTCCAAGAACCAGATCGGTGAGAGCTGTGGTGAAACCAAAGAGGTTGGACTTTGTACAGCTTTGCATTCATGCTCAATGGATAGAGACACGAGAACACGACATCTTTCACCCTGGGTCTGTAAGCTGGTGTTAGCAAAACAGTAGTGTGGTCAGAGAGTCTAAGGTGGTGGAGAGGGGAGGCCTTGTGTGCACCTTTGTGAGTGGTGTAGACCAAGTCCAAGGTGTTGTCTTCTCTTGTTGGAAAATAAACATGCTGGTGAAGTTTTAGGAGGAAAAGTCCTGAAGTCAGTGTCATTAAAATCTGTAGCAAGGATGATGAATCCATCTGGGTGTGCTGTCTGTTGCTCACTGATGGCCTGGTACAATTCATTAAGGGCTACATTCCTATCACTGCTGTTGGAGGTGGGAAGGATGTAACCAGCAACGAGCAGAATCATTGTGAGTTCTCTCAGCAGGTAGAAAGGATGCGTTTAATGATCATAAACTCTTTCAGTGGTGAACAGCGTTTGCATATGTGACGCAGAGAGAGAAATGAGCTATGATTCAAGTGTAGTGTTTTTCTGCTGGCGGATTTTCCGCGCAGCAAACACTGGGTGGAGTCCTTTTGTGTTGCTGCATAGGGCAGTGTGGAAGGAAGCCCCACCCAAGAGAGGAAGAAGAGAAAACCCAAAGAGAAAAGAAGTCAAGGTCTGAAAAGGTGGTACAATTGAAAGAAATTTGCTGTATTTCCGCACAAATGTGGCTGAAAACACGGTGGAGATTATGGCAGAGAAGGGGACTGTTGTTTTTTGTGAGTTAAACACTGTTTGTTGAGGTTCGAGGTAGAACCAGATCCGTTTGAACAAAAGGGGCTGCCGTCGCAACACCATGCGAGCATTAGCTCCGTGACTTGGGTCTGGTCCGTGTTGTGCTACAAGGCGTGGGTGTGGGGAGACAGGGCCTTATTGAGAGAGGAATTAACCCGGTCGAGGAAGAGTTCAAATTCTTTGGCTGTCAAAGTAGAGGAAGTGTGAACTGCATTGAGTGGCGGTGTGGTCAAGCTAAACTACATTTGTATCCACGTTGAGTGCTGCACCTGTCAAGACCGCAATGGCAGAGGGGAGAGATGTGGGTGAGGGCAGGTATTTCAAGGGTAGGGCTTTGACTTGTGGGGTTATGTGTGGGTCATCGTCTGGCACTTCTTCTGAGAACATTGCCCAACCGTGCCAACCAGTGACACTTCATCATTGTCAGGTCCTGATGGAGGTGTTATTCAAGGAGTGACGGAACCAATTTTCCATTTTATTTTGAAGGGACTGAAATGCTTTCTATTTGCTATCTAAAGAGACATTGACAGTGACATTATAATTGTATTCTCTTTCGATGTCGAGTGATATTGCTTTTTTTTCTGTTTTCTATTGAAGAGGCTACAGTCCTAAAGAGATTGTCATTTTCTGTGTCTGTCTGAAGAAATTTGAGTTTCCTTTTGTGAGCCACAATTTGAATCTACAAGTTCATTTTTTTGTTATAGTTTTTTTTTTTTATAAGAAGTACAAGTTGGGTGTACTGTGGAAGTAGAAGTGATAGCCTTTCGAAGTTGGATGTTAACTAAGAGGAAGCTGGTTAACATGAGACAGGGGTTGATTGCAAGAAAAAGCTTTCATTTATCATTTACTGTGGGGTGAAATATTGAAGTTGATCATTGAACTTTTAGTGAAAGATACAAAATATCAAAAATGTACTTTATATTTATTGCTTTGATTTACTTTTATTAAAAGGGGACTTAATAAATCATAAATATATATTGTTTTGCAAAGTGAGCTGCATCTGAGGTGTGCTATAAACTTACCTAAGAGTAAATTAAGAGTTTATTTTGAGGTATCTACTCTGGAATGGGGACACCTCACTTACCACTGTAGAGTTGCATAAGAGAGAGGGTAACAACATAAAACAGGGTGGCAGCAGTAAATACGAACACTAAAGAACTTAAATCAATGTCGGATAAAGAAGTGGACTCAAAGGAGGAAGCTGAGGGCACAGTTAGACATCAACAAAAGATGACTGATGCATTTGGGTTGAAACGGTTTCCTAGCGAAAACCTGGAAGATGTGGAAAGCAGAGTTTTCCCTATATGTTGATATCATGCTAAAGGATTCTGATGAGAAAACAATGGTGAAAGTCTTCAAATATCTGATAGGGGATACTGGCAGGGAACTTGGAAAACTTTGTGGACTACAATCCCACCAGGTGAACAAGACAAGACACTAGACGAACAAATAGAACTGTTTGACAAGCATTGTAACCTCAAATCAAATGAAACCATGGAGAGGTACAGATTTTTCTCCAGAAATCAGGATGGAAAAGAAACCATTGATACGTATGTTACTGATTTAGGAGTACTGCAGCAAACTCAAGAAACACAACCACTTTGCTTCTAAATGCAAAACAACAGACACACAGACTAAACGGATACACAGAGTGACAGACACTGATGAAGAGTATCAGGAAATACTTTGCCTTCACTCAGTGGGCAAGAGAACATACAGGGGAGACAGCTGTTTTCCACCATGTTGTTTGGGGAGAGACTGTTAAGGTTTCAACTGGACTGCGGAGTGAGCTGTAATAGCATTCCAATACACCTATTGAACCCAGACGCCCAATTGAGCAGACACAAAAAGTCCATGTCATGTACAACAAGAGCACTTTGAAACCCTTAGGTAAATGCAAGATAAAAATAAGAAATCTAAGAAACGGGACTTGGTAATTGAAGGACAATCATCTGTGTCATTGCTCGGAAACAAGGCAGTGCAGGGCATGGATCTGGTGAGACTACAGAGAGAAAATAGCATGGCCATTGACAAGATTGTCAAACACACAGGCAGTGAAGGGGAAACACTGGATGAGGAGCACATCAGGGAACAATATGCACAGGTATTTGGCCTGTCAGGGACATATGTACTAGAAGTGGATCCAGGCGTACCGCCTATAAAGCTACCGAAGCGCAGAGTTCCAGTAGCACTGGAACCCTCTGAGGGAGGAGCTGAAAAGTTTGGCAGAGAGCGGAATTATTGCGCAGGTTGAGAGGAGCACAGAATGGATCAGCAATATGGTTGTGGTTAATAAAACGTCAGGAAAACAGAGAATCTGCATTGACCCTAGACCCCTAAATTAAGTATCGAAAAGGTAACATTTCCCACTGCCAACGATAAACGATATTCTCCAGACTTGGCAAAAGCAAGAGTACTCATAGTGTGTGATGTAAAGGATGGATTCTGCATGTAAAACTGACAGAGTGTTACAGCTGCATGACAACTTTTGGAATGTACAGGTAGATAAGAATGCCAATGGGGATCAGCCCTGCTCCTGAGGTATTTCAGCACAGACTGACACAGACACTTGATGGGTTGCCAGGGGTGCGCATTATAGTAGACGATGTCCTCATCATTGGGGAAGGGGAAAATTACAAAATGGCGGTGAGAGATCATGATGACAAACTAAAAAGAATTATTGAGAGATGCAGAACATGATATATCAAACTAAACTTTGACACTAAACTTTGCGACTGAGAGAGAAGGAGATGGCGCATATAGGTCACAGGCTGTCATTGGAGGACTTGAACAATGACCCTGAAAAGGTCAGAGCCATACATGAAATGCCAAGACCTGCCAACATCAGAGGCCCGCAGAGATTGCTTCGAATGGTCAACTGCCTTGCAAAATTTTACCCACGCTTATCAGATTGCTGTGATGTCTTAAGGCAACTGAGACACAACAATGTAAAATGAGATTATAGCCACGGCACCTGTATTGAAGTACTACATCCCAAAGGAAGACCTAGTGCTCCAGTGCAATTAATCCGAAGCAGGGCCTCGGGGCAGCTCTTATAGGCCAGCCAATAGGGAATGCCAGCAGGGCACTCACCTCCACTGAGAGGTGATATGCACAAATAGAGAAGCAGTGCCTGGCCATATCATTTGGGAAAGAGTGCCCAAAAAAGGCTACAGAGAATGTTATTGATACTTCAAAAGTCGACACAGAAGTGTTGTTTGTCCCAGGCAGATTGATGCTTGTGGCAGATTCACATAGAAGAGCTTATCTACCTGAATGTGCGGCTAAGGGATCAGTTGAAGCTGAAACTGAAACTGTGAATATGATTCATTATCTCCCTATTTCTGAAGAGAGAGAGCAGAGACTCCAGAGTGGAAAGGAAAGAGACCATGCTCTCCAGGTGCTGAAACAGAGAATACTTCAGGGATGGCCGGAGGACAAAGCGCAGATCAAACATGTGGTGAGAACATATTTTTCTATGAGAGATGAGTTAAGTGTGCAGAACGATATCATCTTTAGGGGTGAGAGAGCTGTCTAACTGCCCTAAGAAGTGAAATTATGGAAAAGATTCATGCTTCACATTAAGGTACTGAAATTGTCTTAGTAGAGAAAGTGAATGTGTATACTGGCCAGGCATGCATGAGCAGCTAAATACATACATTGGAAAGTGCCGAGTGTGCAGAGAGCTAGATACATGGCAGCAGAAAGAACCGTTAAACACTCATGACTTTCTGTTAAATCCATGGACCAAAGTTGGCACAGACATCTTCTCCTTCAATAACAAAGACAACTGAGTGACTGTGGACTACTTCTCAAATTTCTGGGAAGTTGACTATATGCCTAACACCAGATCCATCACAGTCATCCATAAGCTGAAGGCACATTTCACTCGTCATGTTGTTCCTGACGTGGTGTTCTCTGACAATGGCCCAAGGTATCACTCACAGGAACACAAAAGATTTAACAAGACTTGGGAATATGTAACATCATCACCTACATATCCTCAGAGCAATGGGAAAGTGGAGTCTGCTGTCTAGACAACTAAAGGACTTATGGGAAAAGCCATGCAGGCAAAGTCAGACCCATACTTGACCATACTGGCTCACAGAAACACTCCGGCACAAGGCTTCCAGGCTAGTCCGGCTCCGAGGCTGATGAGCCGAAGGACAAAGACATTGCTACCGATGTGTGAAAGTCTGCTGAAACCTGCGGTGACGGACACTGACAAAGCTATTTGGGATAACCAGCACAGGCAGGCTCACTATTACAACAGAGGGGCCAAGGCATTGAGACCACTGCAGAATGGAGAGCAGGTGAGAGTGGAGTCGCAAGTGGGCGGACGCACATTCTGAACACCAGCATCTATAGTGCAAAAAGACCAAAACAGGACATACGCTGTCAAATTGGGGAATAGAACTGTTCTCTGGCGAAACCGGAAACACCTGAGACCGTCACCAGGGGACTTGCCAACAAATGAAACTGACAGCAGCAGCCTGCCTGCCACGCCTCCTGTTGGTTATGACCACAATGCACCACAGCCTCACACAAAGGCTGCGCCTGAGCTGCAGATGACGCAGGATGTTGTCACCACCAGATATGGCAGGGTTGTCCGGAGGCCTGCACACCTCCGTGACTTTGTTTAAAGGACATTATGTCTTTAAGATTTCATTCAATGTTTGGTCAAGCCACTGTTGTGCCGCATTTCATAGGCCTTGTCCCAGTTTTGAATGTTATGTGTTCAGGGTTATTTGAAAAGAAAAAAAAAAGTTACAATGTATGTGTTGAACCCGGAGGTTTTTAGGTGAGCACCCTGATGTAAGTTTTGTTCTGATGTTACCGGTAAAGGAGTTGAACGCATGACTGTGTCTTTATTCAATGAAAGGTAACAACATAAAACAGGGCCTTACCTATGTTACTTGTTAATTTGTTGTAAGGTATTTGAGGGGCGAATTGAATCGGGGCAAGGGGCTAGGACCCCTGTTGGCTTTCTCGCCCATCCATAATAGGATAAATTCACACCCCCACAACATGGGCATTTTGCATTCGTCACACATACCGCCACACCTCACAGATGTAAACACAGACTCCACCTCCGCAAGTCTTTCCTCCGAGTGCTCTGTCCACTCAGTAGCATGTTAGCTGCTCAAGCTGTACAGCAGAGTCTGGGATGTTATTTAGCCACGTTTCAGCAAAGACAAGCACACAACAGTTACTCAAATTTTGATGATTTGCTGTCCTCAGAAGCCCCATGTAATCCATTTTATTGTCCAGAGATCGCGAGTTTGCAAGAAGGATGGATGGTATGGCTGGCCTGGAAGGTTTAGCCGCGAGCCTAGTGCAAATACACCCGTGCTTCCCACTCTTTTGCTTCCTCTCACACTGCTTGAAGAGCCTCCTTTCCAGGTGAGAGAATTCGGTCAAGGGTCAAGTCCGACATGGCTGCGGGTCGGTGGAGTAGTCCAAGCTTCTTTGATTGTCTCGGTTTATAACCCAACACCATGGTGTCATGAGGCTGGCTTCTGTATATGTCTAGCAGATGTTGTTGACTGTACCTGTACTCAGGTGCAAAAGACAAACGGGACAAATGCAAAAAGCGCGATATACGTGAAGAACTGTGGGAGAGTTAGGGGCCGCTGCATCTACATGCGCCGTCATCCTGTCACCTGTCAATCATCTGTGTGAGGCTACTATAGCTGTTACACAATTCTATGTTACCATCCTATTTGAAGATTTCCTTGTACTCTTCCACTTCTCACTCTGACACACTCCCATTGATGCTCTAATCCCCATTAAATCATTCAAAGGTCCAGCAACAGACTTGGAGATGGCTACCTTCTTACACCGGTCTTGACGATAGGTACCGTTCCACATTCCTTTCTTGATGTTTAACACCTCTTACATAAGTGTAGCTCTGTACTTCTCAATCCATGTAATGTTCACTCTTTGTATAAAAGGGACTCACTGTAACCATGCTGGAAGAAACGCAGACAAAGTCTTTGTCTCTGTTTCTCTCCACTCCCCGTATATGAACTAGACTCTGATACAATATGGGCTCATCCACCATCGGCTAGGAGATCCAGACCCTAGACTTGGTTTAAGAGAATGAGGAGGGCCCGTCGCTGTGGTTCCTGGGGGTCGGCCACCACTACCTCGCCTCAAGACCGTCCTCACAGTCGCATTTCTGGTTAGTTCATTCATCAGGATCTTAGAGAGTGAGAGGATGCCTTAGGAATGAGGAAGAAATGTGATGGTGCCCATTTTTAAGAATAAGGGATATGTGCAGAATTGTGGTAACTATAGAGGAATGAAGTTTATATTGGCAGACAGATGCTAGAATGGGAGCTGCCAGGCAGGAGGTCTAGAGGAAGACTGAAGAGAAAGTTTATGGATGTAGTGAGAGAAGATATGAAGGTAGTTGGCGTGAGAGAGGAGGATACAGAGAATAGGGTTAGATGGAGATGGTTGATCGCTGTGGCGATCCCTGAAAGGGAAACGCCAAAAGGAAAAGAAGAAGATAGAGGAATGAAGTAATAGGAAAAAGCAGTTGAAAGTAGGCCGAGAGGAGAAGTCAGCTTTTGTGAGCAACAGTATGTTTTCCTGTCTGGAAAAAGTACTTTTTACTCATTTGCCGTAAGAATGTTGGTAGAGAAGCATAGGGAAGGTCACAGGGAGCTGCATTGTGCCTTTGTAGATCTAGAAAAGCATACGACGAGGTGCCGGGAGAGGAACAATGGTACTTGGAGGCAAAATATTCTCTCTGGTGAGATACAGTCGCCATGACACCGATGCTAAACACTCAAGCATCTGCTCCGGAAAAATTGTATCTGACCTTGTAGAAAACGATAGCTGCCACTGAGGTTGTCATTTGTTTAATAAGAATAGTCCAGCACCAGTTTAGTTCAGTTCAGTTAATTTTTTCAGACTTTTCAGACAGTTCCAGGCACTTCATAGCAAGATACAAAGGTACATAACGTCTGAAAAAGGAATAGGCAGAAGCTAAAGATGATAAAATCTACCCTTTAGTGTACATTTAAACTTAAGAAGTTGCTACACGTAGGTCAAAATTAGAAATTTACTTTGATAATGAATTGCTGCTGTCAGCATTCACAATCAACATAGGTTTGACTAATATTCCCCTTGAGTACAGTTTTAAAATGTCTTAATGTTCAACAGTCTTTTAAATCTACAACCAACTCATTCCAAACATTGACTCCAACAACAGAAATAGAATTAATTTTTACAATGGGTTTTTTTAACATATCTTGCTCTTGAAAGTGGGTATCTCAACAGATACCCACTTTCCCTCCACTGAAACATGTTCTGAATCTGATTGGGAATTGATTATTCTTTATTTTAAACATAAATTGTGCAGTTTGGAAGTACACTAAATCCTTCAATTTCAAGGCTTTTTTCGGGTGAAAAGTTTATTAATATGTTCCCTATATCCAGCTTGATTTGATCATTCAAACATTCTTTAACCTTAGTAATAACTGCTGGTGATTTGCATGCTTTTTCTTTTAAGTAATTTAAGTGATTCTTCCAACTTAGCTAGCTTTGAATTACTATTCCTAAAAAAATTATTTTGTTTACGCGTTCAATCTCTGTATAATCTATGATTAGCTTTTTTTCCACATTGATTGGATGATTTGTGAATATTATGAATTTAGTTTTCTTTAAATTCAGAGTTAGTTTGTTTTAGTTGAAACAACACTTCAGTATTTTCAATTCATTTTCTACTACTTCAAATAGTGCCTCTAAATCTTTACCACAACAAAGAATATTAGTGTCATCTGCAAATTATATAAAGTGCAGCGTTTTTGAGACCAAGCGTAAATCATTGATGTACTGTATAAACAACAATGGACTCAACACTGACTCCTGGGGGAATCCACTGGTTAGTGTCATGTTCTCAGAATCAGTGCCATAAATGTGGATATATTGGGGATCTGTTAACCAAATAACTTTTGATCCAGGAAAGGGTCACACCCCTGATCCCAAATCTATCAAGTTTTTCCAGCAACAGATCATGGTTCACAGTGTCGAAAGCTTTGGTTAGATCTCGGAATACACCAATAGCATATTGCTTATTTTCTATTGCATATCGCTATATTTTCAACAAGGTCCACCAAAACTAAGGTTGTAGTTTGTTCAGTTCTAAAGCCATATTGCTGTGCTGCACAGAGCACATTCTATTTTTCTAGATAATTGTATAATCTTATGTGAAATAACTTCTACAATATTTGAGAAAATTGTGATAGTATGGAAATGGGTCTAAAATTTGTAAATGTACGTTTATCACCAGACTTGTAAATCGGAATGACTTTTGGATGATCTTCATCCCGACTGGGAATACCCCTGTTAGCAGGGACGGGTTAAATAAAAAAGTGATTGGAATGTTACATAGTTAATTATTTCTTTCAGTGCTCTCATGTCCAATCCATCAGAGTCTGATGACTTTTTACTTTTAAACTTTTTCACCATGGAAAGGATTTTATTTTTATGTGTACCATTCAAAAATATACTGTTTTCCAGCTTTGGAATTTTGCTTAGGAGATAATCCTTATGATGACAAGCGGTATTTCTTTTTCTAAATTAGAACCTATTTTACTAAAGTAATTATGACATTCATTTGCAGTTTCATTTGGCTGAGGTGAGCAGGAAAGTGGGACTTCTGATTACCTCTTTTAATTAATTTGTTTAAAATGCTCCATGTATTTTTGATCTCAATTTTACATTTTTCCAAAATATCACTAGAATAATCTATCTTAAATGCTCCCATGATGCTTGTTAGTCTATTCTTATATGTTTTGTAGGTACTCTCTGCTTCTTCTGTCCTTTTTTAAAGGAATTCTTTGTACAGTTTGTTCTTTTCCTTGGATACTTTTTGAATACCCTTTGTTAACCATGGTGTTCCAGAAATTTGTCAGTGATTACCTTACGAATTAGGGGACAATGTCTATTATATAGGGTGCAAAAAAATGTCAAAAAGGCTTCATAAGCAGTCTCTGCATTATTTGAACAAACATTATCCCAGTTTTGTTCAATTAGATCATTCTTAAGTCGATTCATTGCCTCTAGGTTTTTTTGTCTGGTTATGAAAACTTTTTTATTCGTCTTTATATGATTTGGTAACCAGTTTTATCTTTGTAAAAATTGGAATGTGACCAGATATATCAAATATTAAAAGTCCACTTGTTATTTCATGTTCAATAATATTGTTGAATATATTTTCGATCAATGTTGCACTGTTCCTTATTATTCAATTTGGGCTTAATATAGCGGGATATAAACATAAACTATACATTGCATTTATAAACTCAGTAACTGACGGTAGTAAATCAATATTAAAGTTTGCCACATACAAAAACCAATTTCTTTCACATAAACCCTCATATAGATCAACCATTATTTCCCTATAGGTCTCAATGCATGAACTTGGTTTTCTATATATGGACCTTGCACATGCATATCTTGACTTTTCAAACTAAATTTCTACAGTGACACATTCCATAACTTTATCAATGATTAGGTACTTGTTGTTGACCATTTGACTTTTTAAGTTTTGATCAATATATAAAGCTACACCCCCACCTTTTTGACTGTTTCTACTTCTAAAAAAACATATTATATCTCTTCTATCTGGAAGAACATTTTTCATTGTCCATCCATGTCTCTGAAATTGCTATTGCCGAAAATTCGGTTTTTGTTTGTTTAAAAAAATCTAGAATCTTTGAAAAATTTTAGTTAAGGCTTCTACAGTTGAAATGAATAATAGATAATGAATTTTTTCTGGTTATGTGCTTCTCAAATTGCTCCATGACATCATCCATAACAGCTTTTCTATAATGTTCAACAAGGTAACAAGTGGAGAAGTTTTACAATACAGTAGGCAAAAAAGAGAAAAAATAAAAAAAATAAACAAGTTTGGACAGTTTGTCTTATATTAGACCCTTGCTCCACATCTGCTAAAAATGGAGGAGTAGAAAGGTTTATTTTTCAGTTGTCAGACTTTGTTTTTACAGCAACATGTCAGTTGGCTAACAAAATGCATTTTTGAAATCAAATGATAAACAGCCAGATGTACTTTCTCAATTTGGATTCCGCAAAGTCTCAGAAGAGACAGAGAGAGAGAGGAAAAGAGCTTGCTAGAAAGCTGGGAATGAGAAAAGAAACATAAAAATAGCAGGAGAAAGTCTTCCAAATTGAACTTTGACTTTGTTTCTTCACATTTACTTTGAGATGCACACACACACACACATATGCATGCACACACACTCATGCACACAAAGTCCAAAGACACAGTACAAAACAGAACTTTTATGAAAGCTCCCATTTCACATTGAATTTCACAATTTGCGGAGATGCCACGCAATTGTGTTTTCGCAGCTGCTTTGACTCTTGTCTGTCAGAACATTTAGTGTCTGGATTCTTAACAGAATAAGAAAGGGATGCAAGCTTTCACATCTGGCTGAATTTTGTGCAGGTGAAGAGAAGACAGGTGAAGACAGAATGTCGCTGCATCCCTGAAATAATTTATTCCACGTGTGTATATAGGGAATATTGAAGAACGAAACTTACTGGAAGAGCACCTCTTTGTAAGAACCTGATAAATGCGAATAAACTTTTCAATCGTTGTGATATGTTGTATTAGCATCGAACTTTGTGTCTCTGAAAGGACCAAAGAATGATGTGTTAATCCTGTCATTCACTGTTCATTTCACCTGAACCTCCATGCTGTGTTTCTGCTTGTGTTTTGTTCTGAATTGGACCATTTCTGTAAGTGGAAATCTTCCCAAAATCTTAATCAAATGCAATTTGTGTCAAATTATTGTAAAGTTGTAATACATTTACAATACATTTCATCAAAATTAACTTTCTGCATTCAGTCTGTGTCAAAGACACAAATACACATACACAGACACACGAATACATGAACACATACACACATGCACGCGCACACACGCACACAACAAATGTTATTGCTGCAAAGTAAATAACAAGCGACCCTGTATTGCCCCCTATCTTTTCATCGTATGTCCTCACACACAGCAGACAATATTGGGCATCACACACGAGTCACGCATGCAAGGTGCTGAAACAATCTGTTAGCCATATATAGCGTCTGACGGCATTCAAGTGGAAAAGAAGGAAGGAAAACAAGGCTACAATGTTTCAAACATCTGTTCTGTCTGGTTGTCAGCCAGTAGAATACAGTACTAGGGACAGTAACCCAGGAATATCAAAAGTAAATCAGCCTTTTTAAGAATTGCTTGTCTAATTTGCTGTTAATTTCACATGACATGCAGCTGCTAAAGCTTCAAGAGGCCATGGCCCCATTACTTACCAAAAAAGTATGGCCTTTAAAGAAATACAGTAATAATAATTCTGACACAAGTAAGACAAATGATAAACAATTAATGATGGGGAAGTTTTTTCATAGGCTGTTGTATTCATGTGCAATTTAGATTTTAAGGATAAAATCTCATCTTAGTATTTCATGTCTGGGCCCTTTGAGAAGAAACAGGCAACTGATATTTGCATTCAGGTCCTGTGTCTATTTACGACAGAAGTGTTCTACGGCCTTGAAAGTTGGGAGATGAACTTTTTGTGTTTTAGTAGGTTAAACAAATTGAAGGAGACAAGAAGGTTCCCGAGTTCATCTTGACACTGAGCGTACACACCTATAATCACAAAACATGAAAGAAAATAAAAAATGAAAATGAAGAGACTATCAAATATTGAACTCTGTCACATGTAATATGTGCATCATCAAGTCTTGAAGTCATGGGTCAATAACCTGCCTTTTTCTCTCTCTAACCTTTAAACACACAACCGGACCCCTGTCCTTTAACATTGATTTGAGCCAAAAGTGTTGCTTCATTCTGCATCCACTGCCATCTTCACCAGCACTTTTTACAAAAATGTACACATTTTATAACATATCTAATTGATTTTGTGCTTTTGTTTAACTGAAAAGAATAGCAAAATAGGGAGAAAAAAAAGGTTCAGGTTATGTTACCAGTGTCTTGAGTAGTTTCAACTGGAATAAATGAATGAATGATTGAATTAATAGATAAATAAATTAGTAAATAAATACATAAAAAACAGCAAATACATCTGCACAATGTACAACATTCTGTCTTTAGATAGTGGCTACATAATTGAGAAACAAGCCAAAAACAAATCCAAGGAATCGATGAAAAAGAAAAAAAGTCAGAGTAAGACATGAAAAACTGGAAAGTCTGGGTGCTGATCTCATACCAAACAAATGATTTGCTCTGATACAGCATCCCCCTAAATTCCTGTTAACGCTGTCATATCTGATTAGTGGAGTTCTGTCAGTGCCCTATGTCCACACAGGAGATTGCCTGCTGCTGGCAACAATTTCTGTTTTACTGTTTGATGAATGGACCTTACAGTTCAAAGGATTTTGTTTGAACTGCTGTCACCTCCTGCTGACTATATGAGAGAAACCTGTCTTTTCATTTTTAAGTCTTTTTGAGCACCAATTTGAGTTTAAGCAAGCAAGCTGGGTATCACAAGGTAAGTTTGCCCTGCTCTTTCAGATGAACACACACACCGTAGATAAGTTTTATCATCGAGGTGATTAGTGACTATGTCTCAGGTCATGAGAAATCGTGAGAAAAGAGGTGTAGCTGACACCAGATGACAAATCATTAAAAATGCAGAGCTTCTAAATAATTAAACAAAACAAGCATGAGGAATAAACAAATGTTCAATACCAATTGAATGACCACAGATGTAGCCCTTCTAAGAGGTGTGTACAGTCCTTTATTGTGATTAAAAGACAGAAGGCTGACTAATTGGTAGCATCTGATGACTAAAAACAAAGAAAAACAGATCCCAATGGAATCCATTGTTTTGTTAATTGCATCTAAGTTTTCCAAGCAACTGTAATTATTAGATATATTATATTAATATATAGATAGATAGATATAGATAGAGATATTATATGTCTCAGAAGTTAAGAAAAAAATTGAGTCATTGATTTGGGATGTTCAATGTGGACGCAAACCAAGATGTTTAATTGAATGAGAGGATGAAAGTTGGATTATAACCAAGACATTCCACTGGACTGGTCTTCTCAAGGTTCTCAACCTGACAATCATTAAGTTTGTAATGAATCTTTCTTTGAAGCACTTCTCACCTTTTTGTCCAATATAGCACGCATTGTTACATTGAAGGTTTTATTCAGCTCTTTGGTAAAGTATATACCTTGGACTTCCTAAAAGAGTTTGGTACTGCTCTTTTACCAGCATGTTTTAAAGGCCAAATATGGATACTGGGGCATTCAGCTTCACTCTTCTTTCGCATTATCCTATCATTTATAAAGTTTCATGTCAAGTAGTTTGTAACGTCTTTCTGCATGTCATTTTCAAAACTTGTCCACAGATAAAGTGTTAATATTATTTGGAGACCAACTTGCAGCCACTACTAAAGTTCAGGGATATAAATCTGATGATTATCAATAATGAACTGCATTTATAAAAAGCAAATCTAGAAACCCCGTTAGTCACTTGAGGTGGGTTATCCCGGGCCTCTAGTTGCTCCAGCTCATCTGGACAATTTCCCACAGTGGCTGGATTGCACAATTCCAGAGAAAGATGTCGCAGCACTTCCAGTCTTGCATACACAGCAGAAAATAGACAGCAATGGTATTAATGCACCGTGACAGTTGCCCTCATCTGGATTGATTTTTATTAAGAACTAGCTAGAAAAATAGCTGAATAAGCTGAAGCACTAACGCATATAATTACATAAAACACAGCACTGGGGCAATGTGCTAAAAGTGCATTAGGGGCAAGTCAAAGGTTTGCTGCATTGCAAACAAGAATAATTCCACCCTTAGTGGTCTGTCTGTGTGCAGACAAAGTGTGCACGCATCATCCTTCAAATAGGAGGAGGCTTGCCGGTGTAACCAAAAGCCGACCAGGGTGTCTGAGAAGTGCAGTACAGCGAGGAGGGTGTTTTTTGTGCGACTATTTATACATGTAGCGCCTGTGTTGATGACTGGTTTGTGTGCAGTCCATTGTAACTTTAACATTGTAACTTTAAGTTAACAGTTGTGTTCCACTAATTACATCTTTATGATATAAATTCTATTATTTTAGAATTGTATTCAATTCTAAATTTCAAAAGTATGATGAGGGTCTGTTGGGAATGTCTAGTAGAGTCCCCTGTCAGAAAGAGTTTCAACTCCCACCTCCAACAGAGCATCATCCACATTTCAGGGGAGGCAGCGGACATTGAGTCCAAAAGGGCCATGTTCAATGCTTCTAGACTGGTGTTGCACCCTTAACATGGTCAATGCCTGTCGAGGCAGTAACCCCCAAACCTGTTGGTGGACCCCAGCAGTGAGGGATGCCGTCAAGCTGAAAAAGGAGTCCTACCAAGGGGCGCAGAGGCAGCTGACAGGTACCAGCAGGCCAAACAACATGCAGCTGTGGTGGTTGCCTAGGAAAAAACTTGAGTGTTGTAGGAGTTTGGTGAGGACATGGAGAACGACTTTCAGAAGGCACCAAGGACATTCTGGTCCACCAGAAGGCCTTGGATCACACTCCTCAGCCTCCATGGAAAGGTATACTCAGGGTTCCTGGAGAGGAGGCTTCGATGGGTCATTGAACCTCGGATCAAGGAGGAGCACTGTGGATTTCATCCTGGCTGTGGAACAGTGGACCAGCTCTACAACCTCAGCAGGGTCCTCGAGGGCGCATGGCAGTTTTCTCGACCAGTCTCCATATGTTTTGTGACCTGGAGAACGCATTTGGCCGTGTCCCATGGAGAATCTTGTGGGAATTGTTCGGGGAGTATGGGGTACCACACACTGTATTGCGGGCTGTTTGGTCCTTGTATGTTTGGTGTCAGAGCATGATCCACATATCCGGTTGTAAGTCAGATTCGTTTCCGGAGATAGTTGGATTCTGCTGTGGCAGTCCTTTGTCACCAACTTTGTTCATAACTTTTATGGATAGAATTTCTAGATGTACCTAGGGTGTCGAGGGGATCCGGTTTGGTTACCTGAGGATTGGGTCTCTACTTTTTGTGGGTGATGTGGTTTCATCAACTGACCGTGATCTCCACCTCTCTCTGGAGCGTATGGCAGCTGGTTGTGAAGTGGCTGGGATGAGGATCAGGACCTCCAAATCCAAGACCATGTTTCTCAGCCAGAAATGGGTGGAGTGCCCTCTCCTAGTCGGGGAAGGGGTCCTGCCTCAAGTGGAGAAGTTAAAGTATCTAGGGGACTTGTTCATGAGTGAGGGAAGGATAGAACAGAAGATTGATTTGACTTATAAACTTATATACTGACTCATAGACTGGAACTTTTTGGATAATTATAAAGTTTTATTGTTGGGTAGGCTCCATCTAAGTCAGCTGCTAGGATCATGAAATGTTAACAGACACCTAAATTCAATCTATCTGTTTCCCAATAGAATTCAAAGTTCACATTGAATACCATGATGATGGATGGAAAATAAAAAAATCTTTAGACAGTTGATGCACTTGAGATGATGAGATGAGATGTACTTTAATGATCCCACGATTGGGAAATTGTTTCAGAAAAAGCAAGACATACAAGGACAAGGCAGTGAGAAGCTGAAAATAAAAATAACTATAAAAATAAAGTTAAATAGACTCTGAAGTGTAAATGTACAAAGTATAATCTGAGAAAAAAAAAACTCAATATATATTGAACAATATACAGGAATAAATAATGAGCGAACTGCCAATGTGAAGTAATGCAGTAACTGATTAGAGTGAGTTATTGTAAAGGGTTATGGCATGAGGTAGGAAAAATTCCCTGTATCTTTCCGCTGACAACGGAGCTGTAACAGCCTGCTGGAGAAGCTGCTCTGCTGTCTATCCAGTGTGAGGTGAAGGGGGTGGTCCGAGTTATCCATGATGGATGACAGTTTCTTAAGCGTCCTCCTTTCCAACACGGTCTCAAAGTTCTCCATCCTGAGACCAATCACAGAGCCAGTTCTCCTGATGACCCTGTCTTGTCTGTAGGAGTCTCTAACTCTGATGCTTCTCCCCCACCACACAGAAAGATCTCCAACATCTTGCTGCATACATTAAAGGATCTGAGCTTCCTAAGGAAGTACAGTCTGCTCATTCCCTTCCTGTACATAGACTCAGTGTTGGATCTTCAGTCCAGTCTGTTGTTAATCATGACACCCAAGAATCAATAGTCTTCAACCATCTCCACTACCTCATCCATGATCTGTAGAGGCTGTGCCGGGTTGTCCATCTTCCTCCTGAAGTAAATCACCACCTCCCTGGCCTTGCTCAAGTGGTTCTATTCAGGCCAGTCTACAACTCGGTCTACGGGCATCCTGTACTCTCCCTCCTCTCCCCCACTTATACACCCTACAACAGCCGAGTCATCCAAGAATTTCTGTAAGTGGCATGACTCTGTTGTACTGGAAGTCGGTGGTGTACAAAGGGAAAAGAAAGGGGCAAAGAATAGTCCCCCGAGGAGCTCCAGTATCTCGAACCACCACATCAGATCACTGCCCAGACAGACAATCTTTGGCCTGCTTGTCAGGTCATCAGTAATCCAGGAGATTACCAAGCCATTCACACCCATCACCCGCAGCTTCTCGCCCAACAGCAGTGGCTGAATGGTGTTGAAAACACTGGAGAAATCAAAGGATGTGTTTCTCACAGTACCTCCTCCACCATTCAGGTGCAGATGAGCTTGTTGCGGTAGATAGATGAGGGCGTCTTCAACTCCTAAATGGGGCTGATAGGCAAACTGCAGAGGGTCCAGCACCTACTTCACTTGTGGCCTCGGGTGGGCTAAAACCAGTCTCTCCAGAACCTTCATCACATGAGATGTGAGGGTAACTGGTCAATAGCCTTTGAGGTCTGATGGCAACAACTTCTTGGGCACAGGAACCAGGTAGGACATCTTCCACAGCACCAGTACTATCTCCGGGCTCAGACTCAGGTTGTAGAGGTGTCTCAGTACTGGGGTGGAATGGCTGGCACAGGTCTTCAGAATCCAGGGGGAAATGCCATCAGAGCCTGCAAGACTTGAGATGTTAAAACAAATTCTAGAAAACTGATGTCTCATTTGATGTGACTCCTCTGTCTTGGGTTGTTTCTCACCTCCTTTGCTCCCATGTCAGGTGATAAAAATCAAAAGGAATTAAGCCGAGCTGCACAAAAGAATAAATGATAATTTATTGATCCCTCATGGGGAAATTCATACTCTGCATTTCACTGTTCATGGATGAATGGTGAGCAGTTGGCTGTTGTCTTGCCGCACCAAGGAGTGTCTTGCTCAACACAAATTGAAGGTGTGATGTGCTTTGACACACCAGGAGGAGTTGGGAAACAAAGCAGGAGTGTTCGGTTCCAAGGACGATCGCTCTACCTCCTGTGCCATGCCGTCCCCAAATCAAGAACTTATATCTCACTTACAATGATGAAGTGAGTCGATGACCTGGTATTGAGCAGGAGCGTGCAATCAGGGGCTCCCCTTACCATTTGCTGCATGACGAATAAAAAAAGAAAAATGATAAGATAAAATGAATATTCATATTTATCCACTGATCTCTATCATTAACATGTTTTTTGTTTGATTCAAGTCATTTGAAATATTTTCATAAGTAAATATTGCTAAATTCAAACATTTCCCAATCAAATCCAGGTAAAACAACCCAAGTACAGCAGCAGATCAGAATTCCCCAAGATATTATCATATCTCACCAGATAATGCAGCTTCAGGGAGGCACAGGCCAGTGTCTCCCGGAGCCAGCCTCGGGAGGGGAACTGTCCAGTGTCTCCCTGAGCCAGTCCAAAGTCTGGGGTTCCGGCAGGAAGGACATCCGGCATAAAACTTTTCAGAAACCAAACATGCGTATTGAACCTAACAATTTCATACCAGAAAACCGACAGGATACCAGTGGTAATTGGGCTACTATGGGTCGAAGAAGGAGAGGAGGAAGGTGTGTTCGGAAGCAGAGAGAGAAGAGGAAAGGCAAGAGTCTGGGACTGAGAGTAGGGACTTTGAATATTGCGACGATGACAGGAAAAGGTAGAGAGTTGGTTTATATGATGCAGAGAAGGGAGGTGGATATACTGTGTGTCCAGGAGACCAGATGGAAAGGTTGTAAGGCTAGAAGCTTAGGAGCAGGTATTAAGTTGTACTATTATGTTACTGACAGGAAGAGAAATGGAGTAGGATCTATCTTGAGGGAGGAGTTTCTTAGGAATGTTGTGGAGGTGAAAAGAATGTCATGACTTATGAGTCTGAAACTGGAAACTGAATGTGTGATGCCCAATGTTTTTAAAGGCTATGCTCCACAAGTGGGATGTAAGTTCGAGGAGAAGGAGAAGTTCTGGAATCAGTTAGATGAATTGATGCCGAATATCCCAAGAAATGAGTGAGTGGTAATTGGAGCAGACTTCAATGGACATGTTGGTGCAGGCAATAGAGGTAATGAAGAAGTGATGGGCAGGTTTGGTATCCAGGATAGGAATCCAGAGGGACAAATGGTGGTAGACTTTGCAAAAGGATGGAAATGGCTGCAGTGAATACTTTTTTTCAGAAAAGACAGGAACACAGGGTTACTCATAATAGCGGAGGTAGGAGCACACAGGTGGACTACTTCTTGTTTGGGCAAAGGTCATCTGAAAGAGATCAGTGACGGCAAAGTAGTGGTAGGTGAGAGTGTCGCCAGAAAGCATATGACGGTGGTCCGTAGGATAATGATTCTGGTGACAAGGAAGATCAAGGGGACAAAGGCTGAACAGAGGACGATGTGGTGGAGGCAGAAAGGGGAGGATTGTTGTATGGTTTTCAGGGAGGAGTTGAGAACGGCTGTGTGTGGTCAGGGAGAGGTTCCAGATGACTGGACAACTACAGCCAATGTGATCTGGGAGACAGGTAGGAGAGTACTTGGTGTGCCGTCTGGAAGGAAAGTAGATAAGGAGACCTGGTGGTGGAATGAGGAAGTGCCGGTATAAATACAGAGAAAGTGCTGAGCAAAGAAGAAGTGGGACACTGAGGGGACTGAAGAGAACAGAGAGGAGTACAAGGAGATGCAGCGTAATGTAACGATAGAAGTAGAAAAGGCATAAAAAGGGCATACGATGACTTGTATGCTTGGTTGGACAATAAAGAGGGAGAAACTGATTTATACAGGTTGAGAAAAAAACAGAGAGATAGAGATGGGAAGGTTATACAGAATGTACTGAAAGATGCTAGAAGAGTGATGGGAAGATGGAAGTAGTCCTTTGAAGAGCTGTTGAATGAGGAAAATGAAACAGAAGGAAGGGTAGATGAGGTGACTATTGTTGACCACAAAGTGGCAGAGATTAGTAAAGGTGAAGTGAGAAAGGCAATGAGGAGGATGAAGAGTGGAAAGGCAATTGGTCCCGATGATATATCTGTGGAGGTATGGAAGTGTCTTGGAGAAGCAGCAGGGGAGTTTCTGGCTAGATTATTCAACAGGATCTTCGAGAGTGAGAAGATGCCTGAAGAATGAAAAAGTGTCATGGTGCCCATTTTCATTCATTGCTGTAACTATTGAGGGATAAAGTTGGTGAGCCATACAATGAAGATACGGGAAAGAGTAGTGGAAACTAGACTGAGAGCAGAAGTCAGTATTTGAGAGCAGCATTATGGCTTCATACCTAGAACGAGTACTACAGTTGCAGTATTTGCTCCGAGAATGCGAATAGAGAAGTGCAGAGATGGTCAGAGGGAGCTGCATTACGCTTTTGTAGACCTAGAAAAAGTATACGACAGAGTGCAAAGAGGAACCGCGGTATTGTATGAGGAAGTCTGGAGAGGCAGCGAAGTATGTTAAACCGGTGCACGACATGTATGCTGGCTGTGAGACAGTGGTAAAGTGTTCTGTAGGAGTAACAGAGAAGTTCAAGGTGGAGGTGAGACTTCATCAGGGATCAGCTCTGAGCCCCTTCTTGTTCGCAGTGGTGATGGACAGGCTGACAGATGAGGTTAGAAAGTAATCTACATGGACCATGATTTTTGCAGATGACATTGTGATCTTTAGTGAGAGCAAGGAACAGGTTGAGGAAAATCTTGAGAGGTGGAGAGGAATGAAGGTTAGTCGCAGCAAGACAGAATATATGTGTGTGAATGAGAGGAATGTGGGTAGAATGTTGAGGCTATAGGGAGAGGAGATCAAGAAGTTGGAGGATTTCAGGTACTTAGGAAAGGAGGGAAAGAAACTGGTTCATGCAGGTTGGAATGGATGGAGAAAAGTGTCAGGGGTACTATGCGATAGAAGAATATCAGCCAGAATGAAAGGGAAGGAGCACAAGACAGTGGTGAGACCAGCAATGCTTTATGGTTTGGAGACAGTGACAATGATGAAAAGAGAGGAGAAAGAAAGAAAAGAGACAGAGCTGGAGGTCGCAGAGATGAAAATGTTTAGGTTTTCTATGGGAGTGATGAGGATGGATAGGATCAGGAATTAATCAATCAGAGAGCATATGTTAGATGTTTTAGAACTAAGGCCAGAGAAGCTAGACGGAGATGGTTCAGTCATATACAGAGGAGGGATAGTGAATATATTGGTGGATGGATGCTGGAAGTGGAGATGCCAGCCAGAAGGTCTAGAGGAAGACTGAAGAGAAGATTTGTGGAAGTAGTGAGAGAGGATATGAAGTTAGTGTAAGAGAGGAGGATACAGAGAACAGGGTTAGATGGAGAAGGTTGATATGCTGTGGCAAACCCTAAGGGGAAGAGCCGAAAGGAAAAGAGGAAATTTATATTTAACCAGATAACCAAATAGAGTTGGAAAGGATGTACAGCAGGTTTGGGTGATTATGAATAGAGAGGGAAATGCATTGAGAGATGCTAGAAGAGTGATGGGAAAATGGAAAGAGTGGTTTGAAGAGCTGATGAATGAGGAAAACGAAAAAGAGGGAGTGGTAAAAGTGGTGACTATTGTTGACCACAAAGTAGCAGACATTAGTAAAAATGAAATGAGGAGGGCATTGAAAAGGATGAAGAGTAGAAAGGCAGTTGGTCCTAATGATATACCTGTGGAGATAAAGATGTGTCTCAGAGAGGCAGCAGTAGAGTTTCTGGTTAGGATATTCAAGAGGATTTTAGACATTAAGAAAATGTCGGTAGAATGGAGAAGAAGCGTGACGGTGACCATTTATAAGAAAAAGGGATATGCGCAAAAATGCAATTACTATAGAGGGATAAAGTTGATGAGCCATACAATGAAGACACGGGAAAGACAGAGCAGAAGTCAGCAATTGTGAGCAGACTTTCGGTTTCATGCCTAGAAAGAGTGTAAGTGAGAGAGAGGAATGATGATAATATATGAAACATTGACAATTGAAAGGGAATCATATGCTCAGTTCAAACTTTGAGTTCTTGCCCACCAGCTAAATACACTGGCCGTGTGGACAATTGTGTTGAATAGTGCTTATTGATTATTCTTACAATTTTTTTATATCTTGGAGCACTACTGCAAAGTAAAGGAAGACTCATGTTTCCTCCTCACCGAAGTCAATTTAATGGATAGTCTTTATTGTGGCAAGAAAAAAGGAGGAAGAAGAGGTCAACCACACAGAACACCTGAAACTTTTCTCCACCCATTCCAACCTGCTTGAACCCTTTTCTTTACCTCTTTTCCACACTCTCCATTGCTCTGGACTGTTGACCGTAAGTACCTGAAATCCTCCAACTTCTTGATCTCCACTTCCTGTAGCCTCACCATTCTACCATTTACACACATATATTCTGTCTTGCTGCAACCTACCTTCATTCCTCTCCTTTCCAGAGCATACCTCCACCTCTCAAGATTTTCCTCAACCTGTTCCCTGCTCTCACTATAGATCACAATATCATCTGCAAACATCATGGTCCATGGAGATTCCTGTCGTACCTCATCTGTCAGCCGGTCCATCACCACTGCAAACAGGAAGGGGCTCAGAGCCGATCCCTGATGAAGTCCCACCTCCACCTTGAACTTCTCTGTTTCACCTACAGCACACTTCACCACTGTCTCACAACCAGCATTCATGTCCTGGACCAGTCTAAAATACTTCTATGCTACTCCAGACTTCCACATACAAAATCAGAGTTCTTCTCTCGGCACCCTGTGGTATACTTTCTGTAGGTCCACAAAAGCGCAGTGCAGCTCCCTCTGACTTTCTCTATATTTCTGTTTTAGCATTCTCAAAGCTAATACAGCAACTGCAGTACTCTTTCTAGGCATGAAGCCCTACTGCTGCTAACAAATACTGACTTTTGCTCTCAGTCTACTTTCCACTACTCTTTCCCATCACTTCATTGTATGACACATCAACTTTAACCCTCTATAGTTACTGCAATTCTGCACATCCCCCTTATTCGCATTAATGGGCACCATCACACTTCTTCTCTATTCCTCAGGCATCTTCTCACTCTCAAGGATCCCTATGAATAATCTAGCCAGAAACTCTACGGCTGCCTCTCCTAGACACTTCCATACCTCTACAGGTATATCATCTGGACCAACTGCCTTTCCATTCTTCATCCTCTACAATGACCTCCTCGCTTCACTTTTACTAGTCTCTGCTACTTTGTGGTCTATAATAGTCACCTCTGCTACCCTCCCCTCTCTTTCATTTTCCTCATTCATCAGCTCTTCAAAGTACTCTTGCCCTCTTCCCATCAGTCTTGTCCCATCTGTCAATACATTTCCCTCTCTATCCTTAACCACACAAACTTGCTGTACATCCTTTCCGTCTCTATCTCTCTGTTTTGCCAATCTGTATAAATCATTCTCTCCCTCCTTAATGTCCAACCGAGCATACAAGTCATCGTATGCCCTTTGTTTTGCCTTTGCTACCTCAATATTTACCTCCCGCTGCATCTTCCTGTACTGCTGTCTGTTCTCTTCAGTCCCCTCGTTGTCCCACTTCTTCTTTACTAACCACTTTCTCTGTATACACCCCTGCACTTCCTCATTCCACCACCAGGTCTCCTTATCTACTTTCCTTCCAGACGACACACCAAGTACTCCCCTACCTGTTTCCCTGATCACATTGGCTGTAGTTGTCCAGTCATCTGGAGGCTCTCCCTGACCACCAAGAGTCTATCTCATCTCCTCCCTGAAAACCATACAACACTCCTCCCCTTTCAGCACCCACCACTGAGAATGCTTTTCACCACAAGAAATTAATCAGTTTGATTCACATATCCATTTGGGGCTTACATGATACACATAGGGGTTTGTGAGAGCCAGCGGAGCAGCCAAAATCAATTAGTTTGCGGCACAGCGAAAAAGGACCTTGATGGACTACTTATGATACTGAGTCACTATGGGCCCTATGTTTCTTCTACAAATATAACATCAAATTAGATGGTATCTGTTTGTTAGGAAAGTGAACTAAATTGATCCTATAGATAGCTTGTGTAGATCATAGTGCAGCAACATAAAGACTTCCTAATATATTAACAGTCCAGCCATTGATTGGTCCAAAGATACTATCTGTGAGGAAAAACAGGAGTGTTGGCTGCATCTACTGAACAGCAGCAACTTCTTGCATCCTTGTGTGTAAATTAGCCATGCTACATTTATCAGCGGCAGCACTTAGACGCAAACTTAAAAAAAGAAAAATCAATTACAAGATGTTATCACGGTGTCATTTCAGAGATTTTGTGTTGAAAAGGATACACCTTTTTTCACCAAACATGTTTGACGTTTGTCAGAAAAGCACAGGTTTTCCTAACATCTACAGATGGCTCAGCAGTTTAGTGACCGATTGACAATGAGAAATCATAGGCTTGACCCCCTCTGACCTACATCCCGAAACCGCATGCCCATTTAAATTGAGTTTCAAAAATAAAAAATGAAATCTATTTTTTTTTAAGTAACAAATAAATGAATTTATAGGATTAAATCATCTCCAAATCTGCACTTAGTAACAAGGTATGAAAAGGCATCACATTTTGTTATTTCCATTAGTGATGATATATCTATAAATACAATTACATTATAATTCAAAATCAATTGATAAAACCAATCTATATGTGTTTATGTCAGTATTTGTGATATTTTTCTTGATTGCATTTTATTTTTCATAATGACATGAGAGCTTTGTTTTCACACTATTTAAATCTTAATTAAAGTCATACTTGTCATACTTAAGTCAGACTATTGCATAAGGATGCATTTTCAAGATGCAAAACTGTCACCCTCTTTAATAAATAACATAATCAGTATTTGCATATTGTTTGAGACTTATCACTTAGCTTGTATGACTGGGATCAACAGTCAAGTGATAGAAATAGAACTACAATTCTGTAAATTATTGAAAAGAATTACTCCTATGATATCCAGTTCCTTGCTAAATCCTGTGCAGTGACAATTGATAGACTGACTTATTTTATGAAGTATTTTCCCCATGAAACAAAGCCTGTCATTCATCCTATATGTGGCCAGGGCGTGCCTGTTTCCATTCAAGAGGAGGAATTTATAGGTCAGGTAAAATGCGAGCCAACAGTGGATATAGATTTGAGAAAAGCAAAAACAAATCTGGTTAAGAGTTCAACTGCAGCAGTTAAAAAAATGTTCCTTGCATGAAAAAATGATTTATTTATAAAGGAATTCGCAGACATGCTGTCGGCTGATATTTACAGCCTTTGCAGCATTAATAGTATTTCAATTCACAGCATGAATCATTGCAACGGGCGCATTTAAATTCAAATCTCTTTTGACCCGATGGCAAGGCTGTGATTGTTGAACCTCACTTCACTAATTCACTAACTAGGGGCAGCATGGCGCAGTGGTTTAGAGCAGTCGTCCTTAGAACCAAACATTCCTGGTTTGATTCCCAGTTCCTCCAAGCCTATGGAAGTGTTGTTGAGTAAGACACTGAACCCCTAACTGCTCCCCTGTGAGCAGTGCCTTAGCTCTCTTCTGCTCATGGTTCATCCATAATGGGTTAAATGCAGTGGTCAAATTTTGCTGATCTTGTGCTGTATGTGACAATAAAGGCTCTTTTTCTAATGATGTGGAATGTTTAAGGTCTGGGGCTTAGGGTTGTGCATTGGAAAACCGGTGCGGCACAAGGCATTAGTTGTAGAAAAGAGGAAATTGATAGTAGACAAAATACATAGGCAAGAGGAGGTAGTAAGGCATACTAGGGCAGTGTCGCAGGCAAAGCAAGGACAGTGGGTGAATTGGGAAAATGTTGAATGGAGAACGTTGAAGTGGAGAATGTTGTGGAGCATGGAGGCTAGTAGAATTAGATTTATGATAGGGGCTACATATGATGTACTACCATCTCCCCAGAACTTAAAGCAATGGTTGGGCGAGGAAGCTGCTTGCCCATTGTGTTCTGGGGTGGGCACACTAAGACATATATTATCGGGGTGTAAGGTTAGTCTCTCCCAGGGGCAATACACTTGGTGTCATAACCAGGTGTTGAAATGTTTGGCAGCTGCAGTGGAAGAAAAGCAATTAGAAATAAATTCTTTAGATGTTAATCGGGAGGCTAGGCACATTAAATTTGTACGCGAGAGAGAAAAGGTTAGATCATTTAAGAGCAGGCACCCCGCAGGGCAGCTAAGTGTAGGCGGGGCCTGGGAGCTGATTACTGATTTGAATCAGCAGCTGGCTGTCCCAGCATATATAGTTAGCACCAGCTACAGGCAGGTATGGTGCTGTGGTCTGGGGTAGAGAGTATAGTTTATTTTATTGAGCTTACAGTCCCCTTGGAGGATCGCATTGAAGAGGCTAGTGAGTGCAAAAAAGCTAGGTATGCTGAGATGGCAGCAGAGGCAGAGCAGCAAGGTTGGATGGCTCAGGTATGGCCTGTAGAGGTGGGCTGTCGTGGGTTTGTTGATCTACTGACAGAGTTGGGCATTTGTGGACGGAGCCTGAAACTTGCGGTCAGTAATGTGTCTCGGGCAGCAGAACGAGCCAGCGAATGGTTGGGGCTAAGGAGGAAGCATGGTAGCTTGGGACTTCATTAAGTAAAGGTTGTTTGCGTGGGCAGCAGCTATGTAGCACAGAGGCGGCTGTTTCCAGGACGTTGGAGTTCACTGTCACTCGATGAAATACTGATGGTAGGTACCCACTTGAAAACCCAGATGATATGCTTCCGGCTGCTGTTGGCTTATATAGATAAATGGTGGTAGGGTAGTAGTGTGCTGGTTGTTTGGTTTAGATGGCTTCTCTACAGCTTGAATTGGGCTCCTTGGTGTATTTTCTTAGGATCTTGGCACAAGGGACTGTAACACCTTGTCCTGTGTAGTAATGAATAGAGAAAAGGCCGCATATGGTAAATGCTTCCTCAAGAGGAGGTAGTCTCCCACTTCAATTGGAGCCTCTGCTGAACACAGTACAGATACAATTCATATTCTTGACTTTCATTTTTCACAACTGTTTAAAAACTAGTGAAATCAAATACTGTCAGACACCACAAACATGTTGATTTCACAGTTAATTTCCAGTCATTGTTCTATGTGCAAAATGTATCTGATGCATAGCTTTGTACTTTTTCAATGCACTCAATATCAAATACAATATTTGGTTTCCAACCTAACTTACCCTCTGAATAACACGGTGTTGTCTTTTTTGATGAAAAATAGACTAGTCCTTCAGATGGTCTTGATTTTTCCTGACTGTCGTGGAGCCTTTATGGACTGAAGTGAGATGCATCTGATACATCAGTTGCACCTTTTTATGCTAAGATTCTAATCTCTCAGTTTAGACCCTCTGTTCACACTTTAGACCAGTGGCACCTTCCTTAATCACTTTGACATTAATATATAGAAGTTTCATTTTCAATTACCTCACTATGGCCACTAACTGACTACATGCCAGTGGAAAGCATTAGACATCCACTCAGTCCTCTGACTTATTCATTTGCTCAATACATGCAAGTCTTGGCATGATTTTTTTTTTTTTTTTTTTTTTTTTTTTACAGAAACCATCAATTAAGAACTAATTGCTCAATCCTCTATTGCCTCAAACATTGACTGAAGGAATTTATATTCCCTGTTTACTGTCAGCATCAATAATAGAATAAATTGAAAGGAAAAAAAACAATCCCATATCACCTCCATTGTCCTCAACCTTGTCGCTAGGATTTCAAGATGGGCTCAAAATTGGACCTCATCTTTCATCTTTCAAAAACTTTTAAGTTTTTGTTAAGTACCTACAAAGCCTGAGAGGCTTCAAACGGAGTTGTTTTATCCAACCATTCCATGTCGTACCCCTTCTGAGTTTCAAAGATCCTCTGTTATGTTATCTTTATTTTCAAACTTTTTTTTGCTAGTTTTTTTTTTTACAAGAAAAATATGTTTGAAGTGTGCTGAACTTCCTTCGCTGAAGGAAGGTGCCAACTTAGAAACCCCAATGAGATACTGCAGGCTTCTGTTGGCTAAGGTAGTTAGTTGGTGATGGTATATTGTTAGCTTGGCGGTAGCTTGCCTGTTATTTGTTGTAGTGCTTGCTAGCTTCTTTATGATCTGAGCTGGCCTTTTAGATATGTTTTGCATTGGCTTTTGGCATAAGGGGCAGTGACATCTTGTTCTGTGTATTAATGAATACCTGCGGTATCTCTTCCAATAGCTGGCGATGTGCAAAAAGCTCAACACAGTTCAGCATCATCGTTAAACTTCACTAGAATTGACCCCCTTTTCCAGCTTCCATCGTTGAAAATTACTAACTGCTGGCTGCTTTTCTCTCCCATCAACTTGTTGGCATGGGTGCTTTTTAAGGTAACACCAGCTGTCCCAACAGTGGCAAATGCACTGCAGCAGCATTACAGCAGTAATCAACCGAAAGCAGCAGTAGTGGTAGTAGAACCACTTATAATGCTAGTTGGCGTACTCTGTGAAGGTGGAAGGAGTCAAAAATGATTACAATGTTCACTAGACTTACTGATTACAAAATAATCAGTCATATCCATACCAGTCATGTTGGCGTGTTTTCATAGGATATATCTTGAGTAACTCTAATCGTCTTAGGATCGCTACCTCAATAGTTCGCAGTAGAAATAGGATGAGTGTTTGCTGTAACTTCAAGTATTCAGTTTGCAAAACAGATTTCCTTAGTAGGATCTTGTGTATTTTTTACACACCATAATGGCCACTGACTCCTGCATACAAATATCCACAGAATCACTCCTGGTGTTTACAAGCAGGCTGAAAGTGGATCATTTATCCAAACAGACAGAAAGGTAATCCAACCTGTACCAGCAAATCAAATTAGCTTGAAGCCTGTGCTTCAGCCCAGCGGTGATGTTTATATGAAGCTTGCTCAGTTTGAGTGAGAGCAAATGTTCTATGACTGGTGTTATTAGGCAGCATGTAAACACACTCACTTGCCCATTCAATAGTGCCCTCAGTAACTAATTCAGCCATGGTCATCTATAACTGGCCGGTGCTCAGTGCCCTTTCTAGACACTATCCCATGTATAATTCCCCCGAACTGACGTCTATTCTCCACAGATGAAATATGTGATAAGTCAATTAGGTCAGGGGCTCCAGAAGGGGGACATGGGAATCACGGCAGATGGAATGGACCCATGTGTAGGTTAAAAAAAATCAAAGAAAGTAATGACTTAGAATGTGTTTGTGTGGAGGTAGAGCATATGGGCCAATGCAAAAAAAAAAGGTAGTTAATGTTTCAACCACCTTCAAAAGTAGCAGAATTCCACAAGTCTATCAAGTTTGTAAAACACTGCATCAGGCTGACATGGGCCATCTTCTGGTTTACACTTCCTCAAATGAGAACAAGACTCCCAAAGCTACTCTGGGATCTTTTATTTCACACAATAATTTTCATTAATTATTGTTTGAATATTATGCATTCTACCTAACAGTATTCTATTGTTGATAGTAGAGTGCAAATCAAGTGCTTATTGACTGAAAGCTAATAGGCTTGCACAAGCAATGCAAAGCTGAATTCTCGTTTAACTCAAATTATTAGTGCATTAGTACTTGCTTTGTAATGCTTTTACAAACACTAAACTTCTTCCCAGTTTCTAATTAAAAGCATATTAATATGAAGTAAAAGTCTCCTTCATGCAGCGCTTTCATACACTGTGGTTTTAAACACTTTACAATAGATTTCATTCGCCCATTCACAAATACACACACACACACACACAGAGGGAAATAGGGAGAGAGGGCTGCCATGCAAGACACAATGCCCTGCTCGAGGGCACTTCAGGATCCAGATAGGAACCGGGAATGAAACCGCCAACATAATAAATAAAATAAAATGTGTCAACTCGGACATCCGGTAAATTTCTTTGAACTTTCTTTTCTTTGCACTATTTAAATTTCTTTGCAATGACGAGCTTTTTATTCTTTTGTTTTTTTTGTCTACCAAATAATCTGCCTTCACTGTGGACAGCCAAGTAAAAATGTCATTGCACAGGAAATCATGTTTCCAGAATCTTGAACATTGATCTTGAACCACAGCCGCCCATTGGCTGTCTCTTATGACCTCATATAATGGTATGTATTATGGATAGAGAACGCTATTAATCGTATGTCAATGAATGAATAATGAACAATACTTTATTGATCCCCAAGGGGAAATAAATACTTAATCGCTCACTCAGCATACCTCGCTAGCTCGCCCACTCACTCACTCACTCAGCGCGGCCTCCTTAGCGCTGACAGCCAATGGCGTCGCAACAAACAGGCGAGCCTTCAAAAGTCAACCCCTCCCTATTTTGTCCGATATAACATGCCCGTCTCTGATCATGTGACTGTTAAGCGAATTGCCAGGCCTCGGGAGAGAGCAAGATTGAAGGGAGCAGGAGAGAGAGCGAGAGAGCGCAGCTATGCAAAAACCCTGCCGTGCAGTGTCGTTGTCGTTACGCACCATTACGCACTGACAAATACTTTGAACTGGGGAACGCGGTCCGGAGTGCGTCCTATGCACATTCAGGTAAGGGTCACAGAACTAGGAGCTGAAAAGCTCATCTTTACATCGATTTCATTGTTCTCGAATCGAATTTTGCCTGCGCGTTTCCCGTCGTTTTGATCCGAAGCCGGTCCGAAGCTTTGCTTAGTCCCGGCCGAGACATCTGGGAGATCCGAAGAATGGTGTGTGATTCTTACATGCTTTGGAACCCTGCAGCGGGCTGACATTTAATGTGGGTTTAAAAACAACAAAAGAAAACCCCAAAAAACAAAACAAAGACAGAGAAATAAATAAATGAATGAATGAATGAATATATACAGTGAACCGAGTGTCAAACGCTGCCTGGTTTCCACTTCGGGCAGCGTGGGGGCCGGGAGCGCATCCTGCTGTCATTTTTATTTTATCTTTTTTTTTCCAGGGTTACTCCAGGGTAAATTACTTTACACTTGAGCTCGCCAAGGTGCTCCCGAGATCGCTTCTCAAAATGTTTCCTCCGTGAGGTGGGAGACAGCCAGCCATCTCGCTTAACTATTACAAATCGCATCCAAAAGAATAACTCGGTTTGATATAGACTCGGTGGACTCGGACTCAGACACCGATTGACTCGGTGTTTGATATAGATTACATAACTACCCTCCTAAGGAGCTGAAGACAACTCTGAATAGTATACTCATAACTTTGTGATAATGACGTAACTGGTATGGTCAACTGTGACCATATGGATCTCTGATGTCTCCTTGCAACTTATCTGTTTTTCCAATGAACAGAAGAGGGCGCGCACTCGTTCTGCGAGCTTTATCCAACACATTTGCGGCTTGTCATGCTTTTCAAGTTTTCTCCCCTTATGTGCCTAATTATCTGATGTAATGAAATGTGCTCGCATTAAAATGGGGAAAAAATATATGAAGCTTAAGTGCAGATCCAAATAAATGACACAACGCACGAAATCCGTAACACATTTGAAATCTTATCGTCACTCAGTGAATAACCACCAATTTGATATATCTGGCTGTCATTGGCATTGGTTATTAACCTGCATCTCTTCCTTTACAAGCAAGGAACAAAAGAAAAAATATATTAAACACACTGTTTAGTGAATGACATCAGGATCATGTAGTTTTATCACCCAAATGGGAACCTCTGATTCCACAGGGTCAGCTGCACCATACCAGCAGCTGCACTGTGGGCCTGCACTCACACATACACACGCACTCCTCAAATTCCACTTCCTTCACACATGGTTGACTTTCCTTTTGGAGAGCCATCAGCTGCAGACCTTTCAGCAGCAGGTAGTAACTCACAGACACAAAATCACAATGTTCAGCCAGTCTGGCTTATGTATTTCAGTAAATCCAAGCTGGACTTGAGAAAACATTAACCTCAAACTTGGAGTCACGCTGACCCCAGAGACTGCTTTCTGTTGTAATTCCCTTATCATGAGCAGGGGTTGCCCTGATGGTATAGAAACCAACTGAGGTTAAATCAAAGTTGTTTGGCTAAATCAAGGGTAATCATCATGAATGTTATCTTGAAAGTAGTGTTGCTTTATATAAACTAAAAGATGTTTGTAATTTCAACAACTAAAACACTTAGTTTGTTTTCATTTGTCATCTGCAGGAACAAGACTGAAGTTTTCCTCAACAACCTCTAGAAGAACATATTGATCTTCTGATCAGAGCAGAGTTCAGCTGCCATTCATCCGCACAGGAATGGTTGATCACTTACCGCTTGGTGAGGAGACCTTTCTGTATTATGCTGGCTCACCAGGCTGTGACTATAACTGCCTTTGTTGCCATACCAATGGCGGCGTGTCACCAGACATCATGGGGACTGACGCGTGCAACTATCACCACCCCCACCCCTTCAAAGGGGTGACCCTTTCCTCCTCGCCTGGCCTCTCCGAGGATGACCTCAGCATCTCCTCGAGCCCTCGTTCATCCCTTTGCTCAAGCCCGGAGTCCTTGTCGCCAACATCCCAACACCTGAGCTCAGGCTATGAAAGCAGCAGGAGCAGCAGGAGCAGCAGGAGCAGCAGGAGCAGCGGTAGCTGTAGTTCTTCTGGAGGAGATAGTCAAGACAGTCTGCTTGACCTACTCCTCTCTCAGACATCCCTCAACACCTCAATAAATGGTAACACCAGCACCAGCTCCCTCTCCTCTCCTCTATCTTCCACTCTGTCCCAATCACCTCAACTGTCATCTTCCATCCCATCCCCAACTGCACCCCTTTTACCGATGGGCCTCGCGTGGGAGTCCAAGAGGGAGCAGCGGCTGAGTCTCCTCCAGCAGCAAACAAAGGAGGACAGTTATGAGTTCCCTGTGTTTCTGGACGAGCTACAGGATCCTGCAGCCCTTTTCTTTCAGCCCACCCTGGAGGAGATTGAGGAGTTCCTGGAGGAGAACATGGTGGTCGCAATGGAAAAAGAAGAGGAGGGGAGTGATGAAGCCATGTCACCAATGCCAGAGGACAATGAGGCACAAACTTCAAAGACGATGGAAAAAAGAGAAGGGTTGCGGAACTCAGATCAGACTGTGCCAGAGGCTCACTCACCTTTGTCTTCCTTTACAGAGACCAAACAGACACTATCCTCATCTAACATGGACAGCTCGCCAACAGTGGATGCCAGGTGTCTAGCTAGCCCTAGTTCCAGTTCTAGTGAAGATGATGGGATCAAAGAGGAAAACTGTAGTTCACCACCAACTTCATCAGAAGGAGCAAATGCTGCCTCAAATGTGCCTGTTATCTTACAGATCCAGCCCATACACATCAAACAAGAGCCCAAATCCAGTGTCATATCAGAGTCCGTCTCCCAGGAAGCTCAACTCCAGAAGTCACAATCCCAACCAGCCCAAGCCCCATCGGATATCAAAATAGCCCAGCTTCTGGTCAACATTCAGGGGCAAACTTTTGCCTTGGTGCCTCAGTTGCTTTCTCCAGCAAACATTACGAATGCACGAAGCACTGCATCTTCCAAATTTGTTCGGATCGCTCCAGTACCCATCGCCGCCAAACCGATAGGGCTCGGGGAAGGTGGGTTAGGTGGAGCCTCTGCTGCAGGGGTCATCAGTGGGGGTCAGAGGTACCAAAAGAGTGCAGTAGCTGACCTAATTAAAATGCACAAGTGCTCTTTTCCTGGCTGTAACAAGATGTATACTAAGAGCAGCCACCTCAAAGCTCATCTGAGGAGGCACACGGGGGAGAAGCCCTTCGCCTGCACATGGCCCGGATGTGGTTGGAGGTGAGCAGAATAAGACATTGTTTTATAGAGAGAATTCATGTCAAGTAAATAATGCAGGACACTGACTTAAAGAAACCACACAACATACCACAAAAATCAAAGTAATCTGGGTTATCTACTTCCGCTACCCACACTAAAAGATAGCTGGTGATAACTGATGTTTCTCAATCCTGAGGTCTGTGTTGAGATGAACATGATGTTCAGAAGAACAATCATTAATCTGTTCTTTATTGGGGGGCCTCGCTGAGCTTGGGACAAAGAGACCTTAATACGTCATGCACAGAAGCAGGAAACTGTATTGTAGACCTGTTGAAATGATTTCTGAATTCTTAATACATCTGACCTTTTATAGGAAAGGCAAAGTGTTCAGTTTGCTTCTTCTAAAGAGTCAATATGCTGCAATATAGTATAGACAGATAAACTTCATGGGGAAGGAAGTTTTTGTTATGGTGACTATAAATGTAGGTTTCTGAAGACTATTTATAATGGGAGGAGAAAGGGAGGAAAGCCCTTCGGCTTCTCTTGCAAGTCCATTCAAGACACTTTTAATTGTTGTATCGCACTATCTCTCTATTTTTTTTACCACGGTGAAATTGAAGATTAGATAGAGTGCCTTTTGAAGTTGTCTGCATAGAGACTTTGCCCTCTGCTAGTTATTCACTTATTTGCTCACCGTCTGCAACCACCTCACTCACTCACTCACTCACACACACACATGTACATACACATACACACACACACACACACACACAAACACACAGGATTATTGCAGAATCAAGTTCAAAGTTTTCACACCAGGCAGACTCTCATTGGGCATGAAATTAATATTCAATCCAAAGTGATTTTTTTCTCAATCTCTCAATCATTATCTTTTATAGAAAAAAAAAAAAATCTAATTCAATCCAAGTGCAAATGCCAATATTTGATCTATTTGGATGCCTCTACAATACATAATGCTGTTATTGTCAAAGTTTATACGGAATGTGTGCTTTTTTGAGCTCATGTGCGGATAATGAGGGTTGATTTAGGGTTAAGAGGTTTTATGGTCTTTTCTTTTCAGAATTACCGTGTGCACCCCCGGGACACTCGGCATTATTGCATTGTTATTTCACATTAAGATTCTGGTTGAGGTTTGGAATAAAGCATAGGCAGAGGTCAAGTTTGGCCCTGATGAATGGAAGTCAGTGTAACGTCCCAACATGTATACCTGCGTAAATAGTGGTAAATTGTGTGTGTGTGAGACAGAGAGAGGGGGAGTAAATCTGATAAGTTTGGTCCGGGTCAGCATGACAGCCTAGGACCAGAACTTATCAGTGACTTTTTGCAACACCACACTGTGGGGGTAGGCGAGCTGCACTTGCAGCTGTTCAGAATCCTTCCAATTGGACGCTTCCTTTCCAGATTATAAGTTACATTTCATAGTACAAGACTGGGAAGTATCTAATGCAGCATTATGTTATCATGTTAGGCTTATGTCTTCTTTATCCAAATTTTAGACTATGTAATTGAATGAATACTTTGCTAAACCCCACCTTTAGAAACCTGTATAGTTACATCTCACTAACTGGTGACAGAAGATTGTATGGAATTGTCAAACAATTCAGAGACACGATGGTGGTGCTTCCCATCATCAACGAGAGGTTGGGGTGGGGAGATGTTTTAGAGTGCCAAAATGCTGTTCATTACATCTGCAGTTTAACATGAAGAAAAAATAGCTAATCAAGCAAATGAGGTTTGAAGTGAAGTGAGGTTAATGAGGTATAAGTCAAATTTAAGTACTGGCAGACGGGTTAATACCCAATTAACCGAGTCTCCATTATTCATGGACTTTGTTCAATCTTTAAATCAATCTTAAAGCAGGAAAATGACTGAGCATATTACATCACACTTTTAAAAATATTTACCAAAGGCAAGCAGCAGAACTAATGAAAAAAACAAAAAACAAGAAAACAAAACAAAACAAGACACACACACACACACTAACACACACACTAACACACACAAACCCAAAAAAACACAAACACACACACACACACACACACAAACATAAATATATATTTATAAGCATCTATCTGTCTATCTGTCACATCAATGTACACATACATATATACGGTTATACATAAAGATAGTTTTAATTTTTAAACATATTTGTATAAACACGAAAAGAGGCCAATAAATCCGTCAACAGCTCTCATCCAATCTGAATTCTGCAATTCTTACTTGTATCTTGGTTGACATATGGTTACACTTAACATATTTCACAGCTACAGAGATTATTCCATAAAACTATTCGGTTTGTGGAATAGAAAGTTAAAATGTCTGTGAGACAACCAGGGCTTGACAGGAGAAAAAGTGTTTTTTTCTTCAACAAAAGCTTAACTGGCTTTTGTGCAAGAATCTCAGTCATCACTTCACCCCAGCGGCTCTTGTAACTCCTTGGCAAAACCCTTTTTTTTTTCAATGTGTTGTAGACAGGCTGAATTCCTCTGTCCAACGAAATGCAGCAGTTTGGGACAAAAACATTTCCTGGAGACATCTTTTGGTGCACTGCGGTTCCATGGTGGACATGAGCAGTGTGGTCTTGCTGAAAATGCTGTGGTAGAATTCATTCCTGAGTGCTGGTGCCAAATTTTATTTATTTATTTATTTTGAAGCCTGGTCAGTTCGCTACATTGCTCTGAGACTGTGCTCTCTTTGTCCATGGCAAACTCTTACAGACATTTGCAATCTACAATCTAAATTTGATCTGTCTGTAGTTTTATGATGCTGTGAAAGGTTTGACGATGAAGATAACTTACCGGGGAGCTCTTGTACATACTGTATAGGCAATGAGAGAGGTCCTTCCAGCTTTGGCAAAAATATAAGCACAAATGATTCAAAATAGTTTCAAGAATCTTTGTCATCACGTGTCTCACTCTCTGCCAGGTTAGGTCAGTGAACACATTGTCTGTGAATTATACTGAATTTTTGAACAAATAAAATGTGTGCATGTGATGCTACAAAGTATTGCTAATATAAGGTTCAACACCATCAGAGTAGCAAATACCTTGAAGGATTCTTGTTATGGGATATAGGACATGCATCTCATCTGCTGTGACTTATGAAAACCTTTTATAAACTGAATCATATTAAGAGAGGCGCAACAACACCCTGTGAGTTACTTTGACAGGGGTTATAAGTTTTCCATGAAAATCCATGAAAAAAAGGAAATAATGATACATTCAATACATAAAGAATAAAACAAACTAAGATGTTAGTTTTAGTTCATTTATTTCCTCTTACTATGTGGCAATTTAGAAAAGATCCCTTTGTTTTTAAAGTTGCCAGTGAAAATGACCAGTTCATCTATTTCCTCTTACTATGTGGTAATTTAGAAAAGATTTGTTTATTTTTTTACAGCTGCCAATGAAAATGACTAAAGTATTTTTTCCCTCTTCTAATACATAACCAGTCAATCTTGAGGTTAACAAAGTGTCATTCAAGAGTGAGAAACCTACAGCTCCTTCTTATGTAAATCTTAGCTCAAAAATACACACTTTTATATGTGTCTTTGTTATGTATGGTATCGCAGAGTCCAGGCGCACTTCTGGTAACACAGTTCAAAATTCTGCAATCATGTTGATGTGTGACAAATGGCTTAGTTACTAATTGGTACAATATTTTTTTGCATTTCCATCATTAGTAAATGAATCAACCTTTCGGATCAGACAGAGCAGTTTCTATCTGCTTGGCAAATTGTATGCATGAAATTCCTTCTCTTGGACAGGGTTACTGAAATGTTTGGCTAGTTCCATACAGATGTTCCGCACACATCTGCACACTAACAGGCTACACTTTGACTCTTTCTATCTTTTTTTGAAAAAGACAGAATATGTTAGTTGCTTCCATAGTAATTCAGGGTGGGGTTTTTGTGAGAGTTTTGTCAAAGTAAAGGTCAGTTATTACAAATTCTGAGTTGATTTCTGTCATTTTTGGGGACTAAATTGTTGATCGCGATAGAAACCATTTTTTAAAGTGAGATATGTACAACTGCTGTTTCACTAACTTTACAGCGGGCTACTGCTATCTTTCCTCTGACACCGGTGTTCCCAATGAGGGCCGAGTGGAGCTTCTCGTTACTCTCTCGAAGCCCTCACATTACATCAGCATTACACTGTAGAATAAAGTTGCCTTGTGATTCTCCTTCCTCTCCCTCCTCAGCTCACAAATAGTGGTGAGCAGGGGAATGAGGCGTCTCCTCTCAGGTATCGTATCAGACCCATGTGTTCGATCCTCTGAAGTAGGGAGGGGTGTATGTTTCATTTGCTGGCCTCCTACATCAAATTCATTTGTCATGTTTTACTTTTGCCAAGCGGGTTTTTAAGCTTTTGTGATTTTTTTTTTTTTTTTTTTTCCTTTTCATTCAACTATGAATTGTTGCTGAGGATGCATAGAAACAGTCACATGTGAGCCTTGAAAAGAAAACATGCAGGCACAACCTTGGGGTCCACATTAACAATAAACTGGACTGGACACACAACACGGATGCCCTCTACAGGAAGGGTCAGAGGAGGATGTTCTTCCTGAGGACACTGAGGTCATTTGGTGTCTGCAGCGTGCTCCTCAGGACCTTCAACCAGTCGATGGTAGCCAGCACATTCTTCTTCGCTATAGTGTCCTGGTGCAGCGGTGCCAGGACTGGTGAGGTCAACAGGCTCAACAAGCAAGTGAGGAAAGCCCGCTCGGTGGTGGGACTGAACCTGGACCATCTTGAATCAGTGGCAGTGGGGAGGGTGAAGGACAAACTGGGAGCTATCCTGGACAATCCTTCCCACCCCCTGCATGACGAGCTGTGACTGATGGGCAGATCATTTAGCCAACAGCTCATCCCACCACGGTTTAGAACTGAACGCTTCAAACGCTCCTTTGTACCCCCAACCATCAGACTGTATAACAGCAGTCTGGACAGCACACAACTCAAACTGGTTGGAGTTGCATCCGTGCTACCAACACCTCACTACCTCACTCCCTCACACATGTTGTGCCCTAACCCCGTTGTCCATTGTTATCCCTATTGATATCACTCCATTGCAACCTGTTTATCGTTGTCATTGCTTCATTGTCGTTGTCACTCAGTCTTTATCCTTGCCTTCATTGTTGTCGTTTTTAGTTGTCTACTCTCACCCTTGCTGTTTATTTATTCATCTTTATATTTATTTACTTTTTTTTTTTTTAATCATGTTTTTGACTGGAGAGACTTATTTGAGGTTTATGTCGGACGTCTGGGCTCGAACCCAAATGGTTTGCTGTAATAACACTGTGACGTGTGTACTTGACGTCTGTCAGCAGATCAGTCGGTAGCTTTTTGTCCTTGTGAGCTGACACTTTGATAGTAACGGCAAAACATAGTTGCCAAGTGATGACACCATATGATTTATCTTTTGATTTTGACACTTATGAACATACCCTATGAATTTACATTGGACAGGGTTGTTATTGTTTTAGAAATCACAATCTTCCTGTTCCCTGACCTCTTTTCACAGATTTCAGATTTTGACACTTTGCTGTAAAAAAGTTTTGCTCAGAGAGTAATTGTATCTGGCTCCCTTGGTCAAAAGAAAAACACTCTGGAAGGCGTTCTAGTCTGGTTTTATGTTTCTCTATATAGCGGTTTGCATGCAGGGGGCAAACCTCTATCCTTGGCTAATGCAGTCCTTGATCAATGTCATATCCTTTTCAATCACTGCTGTTTAAATTAAATCACATGCAGTGACAGCAGTCGTAAAAAGCCCTGAGTTCCTGGGATTAAAATAACTGACAGCAGTGTGACAGAGATAAAAAGTGTTAACTATGTGTACCTGCCAGTGTAGATGTTCCTGTAATTTTCCAGGTGTGTTATAATGTGATGGCCCAACCCCTCTCAGCTGCTTCTCTGTTTGCTCTGCTTCTTACTGAACTGACAAGCTACAACAAAGCCTTTGTATGTTTTCCCACAGTACCTCTACAAATATATACACTACGGATGAGGTCGCAACCACTGCAAGCCAGATGGGTGTTTTAAACATTTTTTTCTCACCGGATTATTATTATTATTATTTTTAAATGTTATCTATTTGTGAATTAAACAGTTTCCAGTCTCTTTGGCTTAACAGAATAACGTGGAATAAATCTAGCATGTTTTGGGGAAAAACTAAATCAAATAAAGCAATACTTTATCGACAAACAAACTAAATTCTTATAGAATTCTCATGCCTCAATGTCTGCAGCTGGATGAGCTTCGCAGGATGTAAACATCTGTCTTTTCCACCTCTGATAATTTGAAACACTATGAAACTAAAGTGAAAATACAAATTGCCTGACAATGTTGTTACTTAGAAGTGGTTTCAAAAAAGTCAGTTAATCACCTTCAGAGATCCATAGGAAAGACATGATACAGCTACCTTCCCCAGAACTAAAGTAAAGGGTGACCTTGATGTGATACAACACAACCTGTGACAAACAGTGTCCCCTCTCAGCTGTGTGTCACCCCGATCTGTGATGTAGACCACAGTGGTCCACACACACACCTTTTTAAAATAGATTTTGTCGCAAAAAAAAAAATGGTTTCTGTGCACGGGCACAAACTCAGCAGCTACAGTGTAAACTATTTATATTTATTTGTTCGTTTTTTTTCTTGATGACAACTTTTTTTATTAAGACAACTTCAGATTTTGGTGTTTCGGCACTTAGATTCTGTCAGACAAACAGCTTGTTTTTTTCTTGGTTGGTCTTTGTTTTTGTTTTTATCTACTGTTTGCTTGTGTTTTTTGGGAGGAACTGTCAACATGAATTATGTGTATTTAGTTTTCATTCCACAGTAATAGTTTGAAAACTTTATTCAAAGTCATTTTTGAGACAAGATGCATGCATGAAGCATTTCTTTAAATGACAGACATATTCATTAGCCATATTCATGAACCCACTGACCTTCTTTTCCATGCCTGGAACATATAGAGCTAAGAAACCTCACAAGTTTATACATACTTCTAACAAGAGGGGATATGAATTTGACGGAAAGAAACAGTGTTACTTTGACTGAGACCAGACACGTGATGCCCCCCCCTCCAAAAATGTAGACTTAGAGAACAATCAGGCTGTCTATTTGCATAAGTCTAGTCCCTGCTCTTTGAATGGATCCTCCTCGTTACAGTATGTTATGTTTGGGCTCATGCCCAGTTTGACTCAGAATAGCTATTCTGTGCATTTTTACAATCATGTCCCAGCTTGTGACTAATTCAGAGCACTTTAAAGCATGATCGCATTTTGTGGTTTCAGACTGAGCTTCATTTTAGAACACGTGGGAGGAGTGTCATTTTGAACTGCAGAAGATCCACTTAACACCCGTAAATGTTGTCTAACTACAGACACATCAACACAGAGTCATCTTATGCAGACTTATTTTTTTATTCTTAAAGATGCCTTGAATAAAAGTTAAGCATCCCTTGCTGATTTCAATTCACACTGGGGTTTGTTTTTAGCTGTACTGAATAGCTAATTTTACCAAGCTCTGATAAAGCTGCTGTAATCAGCACGCCTGTTGTGGACAAACTGAGCAAAGACTGAATTTGACTCCAAGTGGTTGCTCTGATGTCATCAAAAAAGTGTAAATAGGCGGTAATGCCTAAACATAAAACTTTAATGGGGTAATTTCTTAGTCATGTCATTCCAGCCTACTTCACTGCCTACAAATACCCAAAGCAATTAATTATTGCTATCTAATCAATTCAATTTTAACAACCCACCTTTAGTTACGCTTACTTTTAGTAACGCACACCTCACTCACACTGCAATTTGCTAAGAAGTAGATCAAGCTAGGCTCACCACACGAGAAACCAAATGTGTCATTTCAACAAACAAGCAGTGGTCTTGTAATTCATGTTCTTTGGCGTATTCTTGACATTTGGAGTCAGTGATTTCATCCAGACTGAGGCCCGGCTTGGATTGCAACTTTGTGATGAGCAAGCAGAAGTGAGACTATTCATCTCACTGAACTTTCACTTACCCAGAAAACCATGTGTCACGGCAATGGTGACTTTTTGCAGTAGTGACCTATTGTTGTGTTACGATAAGAAAGTTACAGGAAAGCGAGCGGCTAAGAGAAATAATGAGGCACTCCATTGGATGATATAGAGTTAGGCCTGTATAAAAATATTGTTTGGTGTTTTATTTGTGATAAACTAAGTGGTGATGACCGTTATATCATAAAACAACTTTTTGGGGGCCAGGAGACCAAAACAAAACACCTGATCAAAGACACCCTCACACAGTAAATAATTTAATATTCAAATACAAATACAAACATACAGTATGAACTTGCAGATAATAGAAAGAGAAAATTTACCAAAAGTGATACCAACAAAGTGTCACCAGAAAGTCAAAAATGCATTTACATATTAGTTTGACTGGAATTCTGCTGCTATATCCAATGTATAGGATTTGTGCTTTTTTTTTATAATAATATCAGCTATAGTTCGGGGGGTAATGATCCACATAAATCTCAGTCCAGTAAGTGAAACTGTTTGAAGTTTGTGTTTAATAGAGCAGAAAAATGAAACACGAAACCTTAATTAATTTATATTTTATTTCATTTTTTATGACTACGACTCTTTATCATTTATACTGCCACAGTTCCCTTGCAAAAGACCCAAAGTGTTATGTTTTTTTGTTTGTTTTTTTTAAAGGAAATATACCCTCGATTCCACAATTTCGCGTACTATTTTAGATTTGCTGCTCAGGTTGCATTCTTTGAAAGCATAAGACAACCTTTCCATTGTACAGTTCCCTCAAAATCACACTGTTATTGAAAATGACAGGTTCTGATGTATACATTGAACTGGTCTTTTAAAACATCAAAGCAAGATGTATCACTTTAACACTTCAAAACTGTATTTATTCATTTATATATTTTTCCATAGATGAAATCCAATTTGACACTGTGAAAAAATTCTTATAAACAGGATGTTTTGGAGCTTTTAACGTTGGTAAGGATATGGAATGGATAGGATTTTTCAATTTAGCTCATCTTGAATCAGACTCATGCTATCTTACCTCAGGTGATGTGATTGAAATATCCCAATAGCAGCTATGAATGTTTGTTCCGTGGATCTGTCACAGCTCAGCGTAATAAGCGCAGTCTGCTATCTTTTATTTCACTGCTGGTTAATCAAAATGATGAATAGACTGGTTATGTAATGCGTGTCTAAAGTGGAAATGTTTTGAAATAACTGCGATTGACGTCTGCATCTCTTTGAGTTATCGCCCTCAGGCTTCTGCTGATGTGACTGGAAACTCCAGGGGAAATCAATCCGTTTTATAGATTAATCTCATTTTAACAGCTTTGCTTATAAGTTAAGAGACACAAAAAGGCGTCCTCAGACATAAACAGGGGCCGCTGCTGCTCTATCATCCACTTAAAGACCCTCTGTCATGTTACTCGGGCGGGCTCGGAATAGATCAGGCTTGGATTTGCAGCACTCATGTGTTGATCTAAATATGTTACGGCTCTTAAACTTCACAGGGAAGATGTGGGGAAGTGCACAAGTACAGCGTCACACCTCTCGGATTACGCTCACATAAAAAAAGCTTGACATCACTTTCATATTATCTAGCGCCATAAAATATGACTTCACTCATTACTTCCATACAAAAGGCTCTACAATCAAATAGATTGCCTCTAATCAACTTTTGATATGCGAGCTTAAAACCCAAGATAATATTTTGACAGTTATTTACACCAATGAAAGAAGATGAAGGGTTTTGATTAAGAAATAGAATAGCGGTAATAATTTGGGGAATGGTGTTTAATGCTAAAGGAATTTAATAAATATCTTAAATCATTGACAGGTTCTCCCGGTCAGATGAGCTATCCCGACACCGCCGCTCCCATTCCGGAGTGAAACCATACCAGTGCATCGTCTGTGAGAAGAAGTTTGCCCGAAGTGATCACCTGTCGAAACACCTCAAAGTCCACCGCTTTCCACGAAGTAGTAGGACAGCGCGCTCTGCAAACTGACCCATCTGACCCCGCTCTGATAGACTGACGCTAAGCGGAAAGGCGGAGCAGCAGCGGGAGCTTGAGCCGGACACGGCTGTGTAGGTGTATGCATGTGTTTGTGTGATGAATGACAGAGGAGGCCGGGATGAGTATAAAAACACCCTTTAATGGAGTTTGTGTAAGATTCATGTGTGTTTATGTTCAAAAATGTACGCGTGACGTACTCTCATGGTACTGTGATCATTTATTGGGTGGCAAGGAAAAGACTATGAAAAAAGGAAAAAAGGAAAAAAAGAAACGAAAGTAAAACAGACTGTTACTTGACACGTCACCCTCCTTAGTGGAATAAGCTTCCTGTACATTACAACTTTGTTTTGTATATCTCAAATCTTTTTGATAATCTAATTAGAGGAGAGATTTGCTACTCAGAGTATTTTTACACTTCGAGGTGTGTATATTGTAAATGTCAAAGCCTTATATCAAAGCTCTATGACTGAGGGGTCTGGTATTATTTAAAACCCCATGTTTTTTTTGTCTTTTCTCTCTCTTTTTTTTTTTTTTTTTTTTACCTTCTTTGAGCCAAATGTTGCCGAAAGGCTAGTATTGGAAAACTTTGTTAATCGCTCGAAATTCATTTGTTGCCCAGCAACAAGAGTTTTTTGTTTAGAACTGTTGGGAATCATAGGGGGCCTCAGTTTGATTCTTTGTGGCACAGGCAGAAAATAAATGATAAATCAACATTCCTTAGGATTTGAATACATCTCTTTTTCATATTAGTCTCAGTGCAGGGGGAAAAAATCCCCACCAAGGTCATGTCACTATGTAATTTGCACTGGCATGCATGAAATATCTGTCTGTCTGCCTATACTGAGTTTTGAGAATTTTGTGTAGTGTTGTTTAACTCGTTATTCTGCTACGCCTTTTTTGTCTCTTCGGGTCAAGACAAATGTGGGTGCTGCCTCATCTGATGATGACCGAGGGAAAAAGCGCCTCGTATGCAAGTTGTATGTTGCTACTTTGCATCAAAAAGGCTCCATGAGCTAAACATTTGTTTTTATGTCATTGTCTCTTGATGTTTCGGCGATGTCTTGCATTACATGTCAGCCCTTTAATTACATGCCGCTGCTGTCAATGTAGTTAAATAGCAAAAATGGCAAATTCACAGAAGTTACAAGGAAGTCTTGAACAAATCACATTACATGTCCATTGTCAAATCAATTTGTTCATCATTAAATATCAATAGTTTTTCTCTTTAACTTAAATGAAATGCTATACCACTGGAATCTTTTGGTGCTTGGTTAAGACTGGAATAAAATGTTTTGTTTTTTTCTTCCAGCTAATTGATATTAGACCACAAAAAAATAAATGTGACTGTAACCTCTGACTAACAGTGTCTACTGTCATCAACTGTGTTACGGAATGTTGTGAGTTCTAGCCTGCGTGAAACACACTTAATTTAGCTTTCTCTAAGATTTGTAATAGCTCAAATCCTTTCGGTGTCATCAAAACGACATTTGGATTTAAGTTTTATTTTCTATCATCAACACCAGTTTGAACATGTTTTTTTATAAAAATGTTTATGAAATTGATCAGGGCTAACTTAACCATTTGCCAACTGCAATATAAACAAACTAGCTCCTATTTGCTTGATGACCTGGATCAACTTCTAGACACAATGCAAACAAAAGAAACTAATAATTTAGGGTTTCAATCAATTGATAAGGGCATCTCACTATGCAAATCCAACACAACCATGTTTCTGCTGGAGATCAAGCCATCAAAAGCTTTGTGAGATTTTGCAAGTGGATAACCACCTCAAATAATCTTCTGTTATCTCTGTTATTCAATTTAATTTAAATTGAATGTTACCAAACATTAGACACAATTTTAGTTGTTTAAACTCAGTTAAGTGGTAGCAAAAAAAAAAGGTTTGTCTCTTTGTGTACGGGTTGAACATTTTAATATTTTGATGTGCTATGTCACACATTATTGTCGACATGGGATTTTTGTGGACATCAATTTAAATACCAAACAGCAGCATGAAGCGAGTCACCAATGTTGTTAAAACATTGATATTAGGTTGAATGAAACTTGTAGAGTATGCTTCCAACAGGTATCACATAGAATCCTATCTATTGATATATTTCTGACTTTAAGTTGTCAAACAACTTCTAAACATTCAAATGTTAATGATCACTCGTGATGTCAATATTTTGTTGGTTCTAAGTTCAACTTTGGGACTCGGTGTCCAACCTGAGTTTGATTTCAAGGACATTTTCAACTAAAATATAAACCAAACATGTTGAATTGACTCCCTCTGCCAGCTGGTTTGGCTTTTACTTGTTTTTATTTACTTTAGTCTTTTGTTGTTTTTTTTTTTTTTTTTCCAAAGCAAATGAAAATAGTCCCCTATCCAAGAAAAAAGGTTGAATACTCTTGCTGACCATGCTGTCTGAACTTGAACTCTGTAACTTAAAAATGGCATTCATTCTTAAGGTTTCACTGTAGCCTTAAGGTGTTGTGCACTCCAATAGCAGTTATTTGTTTATAAGGGTGAATAAACCAAAAAAGATAAACGAAAGGAAAAAAAAACCTCATCAAACCCCTGATCATGACTTTTGCTGCCACTCTTTTTCCTTGTACTGTGTGTGAACAGCAACGTTCTTCCCTCAATATGAGTTCATATATGGACTAGTTGATGTTGGTTTGGTTCTCACTTTAGCAAGGATGAATGAATGGGGGTAGCATCTCTGCCTCCTTGTGTTGATCATCTTTGGTGCCATAAGCTTGGAACTATCTCATGGCTCAACACAATAAGTATTGAAACAGTTTTGAAAGGGGAATGTATTGAAGCCTACAATTATTGACAAAGTGACGATAATGCAGCGTTTGCTGCATCTGGATCAGATACTGCACGGGGAACGTGTATCAGACGCTTCATTTGAACAATCAGAATTTTTTTTTTGTAATTTTGTTTGGTTTTATGTGAACAATTGAATGTATGTAAATATTGTATATGCATTTCAAAGGAGACCTAAACTATTGTTCGCTCGATTCCTGTGATCATGAGCGATTTTTGAGAATATGTAAAGAAAGTGAACATGATAATTGAAATATGTCATGTAGGCATGTGGATCTATTTTGTCTGGTATTTATGACGTTTTATTAGAAAGCCCCGCTAAACATTTATGATTCATCTATGGGTAAGCATTTTCCAGAAATGCAATATTGAAGTGGCAAACGGCACAACATACTGTATAATGAGTAAGTCTGTTTTGAATGAGCTCTGCAAACACTTAACCCCAAAGAGTTTGTAAAATTCTACAATTTTTGGGTTTTTGTTGTTCTAAAACACATCTACAATAAAAAAAACTCTGAAGTCTAAAATACATTTTCTGTGTCAATGTTTAAATTCCCGAAGACTTTTGTAATGACTTTACTTCACAGAATGAATGTCCATATGTTTTGTCTGATGGAACTACACGATCAGTTAGTTCAATACAATAGGGTTCTCAAACTTGTCAACCCCCAATTGGAATACACAAAAACGCACAGAAAGTATGAGAGAAAGAAACTCAAATAGTGCAATTTTTTTAATGAATTTTTTATTTGTTAGGTTATTCTGCTAGGTAAAAGCAAAAAAGCAAAAACAGATATTATTACATTACTTACAATCTTTTTTCATTGTATAGAGAAATAAAACAGAACAACGTAATCAGGCAGCAGTTTTACAACGGCCAGTTTCAAAATCTTGAAAATGTGCTCAAAGCCCTATTTTTTCCTGTTGTATTTATTTATTTATTTATCTATTTGTCCATTTATTCTTGGTTACATAACATGCAGTGGCAAAGCCTGTGGATAGGTAATAGCACAGCTGGGTTGAGATACATACCCAGGCCTGACCGTCCTGTGGTGAGCCTGTCTCAGTACAGGGTGGTAGAACATTGAAACATTGCAGGATGTCAAATGACACAACCATTTACCTTCCCAAGTAACACATGTTGCTTTCCCTTCGATGATAGGTGATTGCCCCAACTCATCAGTTTCTGAGATTAAGGGCAGAGCACAAGTAAAATCAACAATAAAATCAGGTCCCATCTTCAATCGTGCTCATTTGTCCAGTGGAAATAGACAAAACTCAATTCCTGGCTTCTTGTAACTTCTGTTCTGCATTTGCCTCCAACTTCCTCTGTGCCATCAGGGGACTTGGGCTTTGCATGAAATAAGCAATATATAATAGTACTTGTTTGAAAAAAACAAAAGAAAAAAAGAAAAAAAACAAGCGCTCCGTCATTTCTCTACACCTACCCATCATTCCTCATCAGCATAATTTACCTTCACACATTTTCCCCATTATAAGGAGTGGACTATAGTACAGAATTCAAAATCTTATATATTATGCTTATGGGGTGTTTTATCAGTTTCCAGTTATATCCAGAAACTCCCCACAGGCCATTAGAACTTGAGAAGCCTCACGGGTGAGGAGTGAAATGTCTTCATGTGAAGAAATTCAAGTCCAGTTGCCACCACAAGATTTTGACAAGAATTTGGCAGGACTTGGAAGACTGAGAGCCTCCACAGACACATCTTATATTTTACATTTACTATTGAATCAGTCTTTTATTTGTGCAACATTCATCAGAAGGAAAGAAAAAAGTCCCTGCCTCCAAGTTGTTAGGGGCAGAAACACTTATCCAGCCCATCAATCAATTCAAAAATACAAGCACACAGGGTTTTATTTTTTAAGATAGCAGTATTTTTTGTGCTCCCCCGCACACATACACATATACACACACATATACACATACACACATACACACACACATACTCATACAGACACACCACCACCAACGTTGAAAGTCATGAATTATGCCAGCCATCAAAAACTAACAATAATTATGAGCCAAGCTATTAAATCTTATCTCTATCAGCTCAATACTGGCAACAGTGTAAAATCAATAAAGACATAATCTCCTTTTTATTTGTCGCGATTAATCCATTTTACTCCTTCGACTTCAGTGTTCATTATCTTATGTCTGGCTCATCATTGACTGTTATGGAACATGGGTTCAGCGAAATCATTGATGATGGGCCAGATCCAGAAAAGAGCAGAAACAGCCAGAGGAGAACATCCTCAAAGTTTTTAGGATTTGAGTTTTTTTGCCAGACTGCCTTCATTGATTTATTGTTCAACATTTGAGAAGAACTCTCCTAAAATCCTGATTAGAAATTTACCAAGGACAGCTAAAGCTTTCTGCATGTTTATTTTCCATCTTTCTAATGAACTCTTCCTGGAGAGTGCACTAGACTGTTTGCTTGAAGCATGAAGAATCCCCGTGGGGCTATTGTGTGCAAAAGGCTGGTCTCCCCAGCCTCATAGCCGCCTTCATTCAGTCATTCATTCATTATCTATGCTGTTTATCGTGCAATCAGGGTTGCGGGGGTGGGGGGGGTATACAACAATCCACACAGAAAGCCCCCTGTCAGAATCAAAACAGGGAGTTTCTACTACTATTACTAATGCTATGTTTGGTGTTGTTATTGGATTGATGTTGAAGAGCCTGAAAACACAGCTTGTTCATTTTGTGTTATGCACCCTCAGTGATGACAAACACAAGTCATGATGTTTGTTCATAAACACTGGAATGAATGAGTTATAATGACAATTACAAGGACTATTTTTAGATGCTCAGCGAGCAGTGTTTATTGAACTGCATCTGAAATTGAAACTTAAAAAGATAGAATAAAAAAATCAATTGAAACACATTTCCCATGTCAGTGTGTTAAACTCCTGCATGTATTTGGGAAGGTATTTCAGGATGTAAAATGCAGTCAAAATAAGAAGGAAACCAGATATATTTGCTTGTCAATTTAACGTGGAATAAGTCAATGTGCCTGATAAGAACACTAAGTTATTCAGCTCCAAAGCATTGAGAGGCTCAAGGCTTCATTATCATAAACCTGAGTAAGCCCATTATCTCAAAGGCTCAGTTTCAACTCAGTCCAAACCAAAAATCCCCCAAACCCGACGTTATCTGAACATTACAATGCCAACTGTTAGACTATCTGTGGAATTATTCAGTGTGATCATTAAAGGATGAAACATTAAAATCATACTTGACAATTTCCCCACTATATTTGTATTTTTATATTCTCTCATGTAAACCCAACAACTGCGAAGGGCACAATAAAACTATCCCAAAATTTTGTGTAATCCCATTCAAAGGTCTTCAAGACTTATTCAAGCTTTTTTTTCATCTGCGCTATACTCATATGTAGCACAGGGATGGCAACACTGCTTCCCATAAAGTTGCCTCAGGAACATAAAGCTGGGAAACGTAAGGAATGTCGATGTAAGATTTGTACCACATGGCAAATTTGCATGGAAATTAAACCCCCATATCTCACTTTATCCAGATTTGGTCTACCCCACTAACGCTCCCCCATCACACACACACCTCTGTGTTGCATTCTAAAGATTAGCTTTAGATAATATTAGGCTCTGATTATGTTTGCTGAGTCATTGTGTCAAAGCACAGTTTCTAGCTAAGAGAGAGGTAGCTGTAAACAGCAATCTGTGTCTGCCTGCATGATGTTCTGGGAATAGATCATATTGATTTATGAGCCAGTTCAGTCTGGGTTGCAGCAGAAGGATTTAATTCAACACATCTGGATCACAGCTACTCTCTGTTGGCTGCTCTTCTCAGTCTTAACACAGCGGCTCTTTTTATCTATGTGTCTGAGGATTTGATTTGAAGTTAGTTTTAATTTGAAAAAGGGATTCAGTACAATACAGTTGGAAAATAATAAAATCAAGTCAAATGAAGTAACAAGAACCAAATGATAAGTATGTTCTATTTAATTCACATGAAGGGCCCCTCTCATGTTTTCATGTTTCGAAGCTTCACAATAGTATGTGAAAACGGAAATATAGTGTTTTTGTCTGCTCTATAAATTTTCAAATTGTTCTTGTGAGACAAAGAAAGAACTGTCCAGAGGTATGTTTTAGTGACTTCAGCAGAATCGGAATCCTTACACTGGATTGTGTTAGTAACTGCATTGTTTCCCTGTAATGTAGACAACTATCAAGGGTCGGGTACAGATGAAGCGTCTCGTAAATATTTTCTCAGGAGATTGTTTGATTCAAAGCAGAGCTGAAAGAAGACATTGTCCAACCTCATAAAGTGAGTGGAAGTACTTCCTGATGCCTGTGTTTTAGTTTTTTACTTATAGGAGAACCATAACCGTAATCTGCATGCTTATTTTTTAATATTGTAATTCAGTGATGAGTGCTTCTTAGCCTGGAATGACCGCACCATATCTCATCAGTCAGATGGCTACGAAACACAAGCCTAAATCTCAAACCCTTCATTTGCATTTTTGCAGCCAAGAAAGCTATGAAGTGCTTTGATGAAAGCCAAAGAAAATATAATGAAACATAGATGAAAAAACATTACTAGGCCAGAGACTCCGAAGGATGATCACTAATCAGAACAGCACCGAAATTAATAGAGGAACTACAAAAAATACAGAAAGGACAACAAGTGTGACAAGAGCAAACATGGCAATGAAACAATGGGGGACCAGCTATCTTTGCTATGTTAAATATTGTAATGTGTTTGTGAGGAGACTGGAAGGAGGGACCTTCCCAGCATCCTTTTCCTGCTGCAGCAATTACAAATTTCCTATACTAATGTTCATAAACCCAATTTTTTGTGTAGGTGTTCCAGGTTAGTACTGATGTAATGCAGTGACCTGTTTGGTATTTTGGCATAATGGAGGGCAGAATGTGGAGGCACCATAAGCATTGTGAATGGCCACTGAAGTTTTCCTGTATGTCATGCCTGTCAATGACCCTTTATTAAAGAGTGTTGTCCTGAGCATGTCACCTCGGGTCTGAGTGCCAATTGCAAGCCAGAGTTTTGGCACAATATTTTATTTTACTTGAATGATGGTGCTGATAGTTGTAAAGCAGTTCAAAGTTAATCCACACATTTCGAATGCTATCTTCTGTCTTTTCTAGTTTTCATAGTTATGTAACCTTGTGATAGTGTAATGAGCATCAGAAGTTCAGTTATTTCATACAGAACGTAGCTTTTAGATTACAACTATGAAGAGATGCGCTCACATTGTAAGCAATTCATTGTCCCCTTAATTCTTGTAATTCTTGGCTTGTCATGAAACTGCACATGATGATTAGCAAAAGTGAGTAAAGATTATTGTTTTTCCAAATAACCCAGCTCTTCTTTGCCACATCTCACTGTCAGATATACTTTAATCACACTTTTTTTTTATCATAAACACCAGGGTGTTGTGGATTGGATGAAATATGTATCTCAAGGCATCAACTTACCATAGGCTACATTTTATTGTGCTAAATTAACCAGGAAAAAAAGAGGCCATCTATCTTCAACTCTGGGATCAAACTCTATAGAATTCAATGAGAAAATATGATGAAATATCTTTGATTTGTTGCCTCTGTATACATTTTCCCAATGACACTATGGTCATAATCACTACTTCCAAGTCATCCTCAGTACAGCAATTTTGTGAATGGGGGCATCAGTTCTAGGAAATAAGCAGGGGAAGCCCGGGAGCATGGCTTCCACCTGCTTGACAAGTTGCAAACGCAGCGGTGTGTATGTCAGCCAAGACGAAAGTGTTGCCATGATTATCAGCTCTCTTATCTACAGGTAAGTGTTCATTTAAAGCCAGTTGTTGAAGCCAAGGCGGCTGTGCCCACTTTTTTCATAACAGTCAAAACAAAGATAAGGAAATGTGAAATTATTACCGTTATTCATTAACTGCTTGTTTGGTTTCTTCAATGCTACTTGTATGACCTGGATACAAGTTAAGGGAATATAAGCTACTACTTTATTTTTGAAAAGGGTATGGTGGGAATTCGTCTTTAAAAATTTGTTTTGTTTGTTTTCCATTCAGAGAGATCTCAACAGCAGCGCATAAACTTAGGAGCAGGAGAAACACATAAATAAATCTGAAGGTCAGCAGCAAGTTACCCTGCAGCAAGCTGCAGCAAGCCATGTGCAGATTTGACATGTTGGATCAGATTATTACTGTTATGAAATTGCCTCCAGCTCAAAGCCAAGTTGGGAAGTTAGAGTGAGTGGCGGTGTGTATAAGAGAGGAAAGAATAAAACTTAAGGTCAACATCAAACATCTTATACGAATTCCTTTGATGCTCCACAGCACATGATAGGATGGTACTCATAACCAAAGTCAAAAAAGAGGAGGGGGGGGTTATGTGAATTGTATATCATGTCTGTAATGTCTCCATCGCCATCATCAAAACCACCAGCGGGGTCATATCTTTTTGAGAAGTCATTCCTGCCACTCAAGTGAAGACTTGTCCAGTCTCAGGTTTGTAGATTCTGGACAAAGCAGCCCCATAAATGAATTGCTTATGTTAATATAAATTTAATTCTAAGCCGAACTACATAACACAAATAGGATATCTATTTCAATATGAAGTGATTAGGCCAAGAAGATGTACCTTTATTAGTTGGAATAAATAGAAACACAGACATCGGAAATCATTAAAATCCTTGTAAAATCCTTTTATTCTCCCACAGAAAGAGTGGAGTGAAATCATTGCAGCGATTTATAGCCAAAAATATAAAGCCCCAAACAGGCTGTTATTTAAGTTGTTAATGTCTGCTCACAAAGGGAAGAAGGGTGGGGTGGTGGGGGGCTTGGAAAATGTCATACAATACTAAGGAAGGCCGTGGTTTAGTTTTTGCATGCAATCATTACTATTTTAAAAAGTAGTTGAACTTTTATTATTATTGTATTAATGAAGGTGGCAAGTCCTTGTGAAAATTGTGATCTTTAACTAGAAATATATTTCCCTTATCTTAACTCAGTCATCCCAACCATTTTTAAACCAAATTGTAACCATGTGGTGTAATGAGGGATGATGGACGAGTTCAAACTTTGAAGAGGCCAGCGGCGAGCATCATGTTGCACAAACACAAACCAAGCCGACATGAGCTCTGCAGGCTCAAAAGAGCCCGGAAAATAGTGGGACCTGGAACCCGAGAGCTGCTGGGCAAGAAAGGATCTGCAGCCGGTCTCTGGACAATAGGGATTGCTCCTCCATCCTGGCTGGATGGAGGAGCAGATCTCTCGGGCAAAAATATCCCTGGGACTCATCGCGGCTGACCGAGAACCAGCTCGGCGGGCGATGTGTTGAGGTTGTTTTTAGGAATTGAATGCAACCACAGCATTACCAACAGTAAACGGTCAACCCAGTTGCCATCCGAGAACGAACCAGTGAAACCATTCACACAAGCTTTTAGCCTGAGGGTGGTACGCCATACTCCGATGCACCTTCACCCAATGACCAGGACATAAGTTGCTGACCCCTGTCCAAAGTGGTGTCTGAAAGCATGCTGAAATGGGGGGCCCCGGGAAAAAAGTAATGCCTGTGCCATGTCTGAGGTCGTTGTGGAGGACAGTGGGACAGCCTCCGGCCACCTGGTGATTCGATCAACCCTGGTGAGCAGGTGTGTAAAACTGTGCGAGGGAGGTAGGGGGCCACCAGGTTGACACGGACATGGTCGAAGGGCCTGGCCAGAATTGGAAACAGTTCGAGGGGTGCCCTAACATGCTAGTTAATCTTAACATGCTGGCACTCTGAAATGGCTGCAAGGTGGTGCTGCTGGCGAGCGGACAATGGCTCAGTCTCTTTGTACATGGAGATGACACGCCACTAGGTGCAGGGCCAACAACTCCTTGTCAAAAACACTGTACTTGCGCTCTCTATCCCGCAGTTTGCAACTAAGGAATGCAAGAGGCTGCCATGCATTCGCCAGACACTGTTCAACCAAAGCTCCTATGGCAATGTCAGAATAATCAGTTGTTAACGCTATGGGTGCCTTGGGTGTGGGATTGGCTCGGAGGGCTGCATTAGCCAGGCTGTGTTTCGCCACATCAAAAGCCTGGACCCATTCAGGAGTCCAGTTAACTGTGTCGCCTGTCTTCTTGAGCCATAAAGCCCTGTAAAGTGGCTTAAGGAGGTGGGCAGCATGAGGGAGGAAGTGGTTGCAAAAGTTAACCATTCCAAAGACTCTTGCAATGCCTTGACAGAGGCAGGGTTGGGAAATTCTGCCACTGCTTGCACCTTTGAAGACAAGGGGGCCGTGCCTTGCGGCGAAATGTGCAGACCCAAGACATCAAACACCAGGAGTCCAAACTGACACTTAGCCGGGTTGACTATGAGGCCGTTTTAGTCCAAATGACGGAAAACCTGTGTCAGTTGCTCCAGGTGCTCATCAGCTGACGGGCTGGCCACCTCTATGTCGTCAAGACAGATGATCACAAAAGCAAGGTCACACAGCACTGAGTCCATGAGCCTCTGAAAGGTTTGAGCGGCTCCCCTCAAGCTGAAAGGCATGCGCAGGAATTCAAAAAGTCCTGTCTTGGGCAGTCCTCCGCTCGCATGGGCACCTGGTGATAACCATGCACCAGGCCCACCTTGGAGAAAATGTTGGCGCCCACCAGCCATACGGAGAAGTCCTGAATTTGGGGGATGGGGTAGCGGTCGTTTGCGGTAATGTTCAAACGGCGAAAGTCACCACAAGGACGCCATGACCCATTGGCCTCTGGCACCATGTGTAACGAGGAGGCCCATGGGGCTGTTGGACTGTCTCACAATCCCCAGACGTTTCATGCTGGTGAAAGCAGAAAGCAGTAAGCCGAAAATAGCAATTGAGGACCCGTCAGCCGCGCTCAGAAGCGGGTCGCTGCCTCTGGCCTGTATGTCCGATCGCAGTGGGGGGAGCAGGCTCTTCTGCAAGCCAGTGTCCACCAGAAATCGTATCACATAATTGGAGTCTCTGACAAACAGCAACTGGGTGTGTCCACCGGTGCCCACGGACGCTACTGAACACTGGCTCTGGCATTTTTTCCGGGCACCCTGAACGAGCATCGGGGATGGTTGAGCTGCTCCAGATTGGGCTGGCTTGACAGAACCCGTTGTCTGAGGGGTTTCTTTTGTCCGAGGTGGTTCATTTCACGACATATTAACGATACAAATCAACACTTCATCTAACACATAAAGCAACAAAGGCCTCAAAACCACAACCCCCTTGTAGGAAAATGGGTATGGCAGCATCTGAGAGTGAAATTAATCTAAGCAGAAAGGGGTGTCCACCAAGAGTTGGACAAAGTACCTTTTCTGAGGATGAAGTCTCTGAATTTGATACAAACTCATCATCGCTCCTCTTGGATTATGATCCTACACAGTTGCCTCCTTCTATTTAAGGACATCAGCCTTCAACCAACCGTTGTTTGGTTACTTCTGGCAAAATGCCCAGTTAGTAATAATAATGTATACTTTATTAATCTCTCGTGGGGAAATTCAGTCTCTGCATTTATCCCATCATGGCTGAACCATGAGCAGTTGGCTGTCGTCTGCCAGCGCCAGGGGAGCAGTTAGGGGTTCAGTGTCTTGCTCAACAACACTTCGACACAGTAGGAGGAGCAGGGAATCAAAGATGATCGCTCTACCTCCTGCGCTATGCCGCCCCTAGATTGCCTTGTTCTTAATAGCCGCAACATTACAATAAGTCTAAGTATTCAGTAACATTAAATTATACAAATAAACAAACAGATAAATAAATAATCTCATTTTATCATTTATCAAAGAAAAAATGAAGAAAAAAAAGGGACACAAGATCGATATTCCAAAGTGACACACTTTTAATAATTCCTAGAAAAATAAACAAAATAAACAAATAAATAAATATATATATATATATATATATATATATATATATATATATATATATATATATATATATATATACACACACTCACACACAAATATTTATGTACTCTTTTTTTTTTTTATTATGTAGAGGTACATTAGTGTAGTAAAGGTATAAAGTGTCCTAAGATAAGCTGAGCATTTTAAAGTGAAAACCTGAAGCACAGCTTGTAATGAGATCAATTTCATGAGGATTTAATTATAGGCTCCTGTTGCTGTTGATCTTGCCACACAAATCTAATTATGGTCCCTCAGCTCTGCTGATGAATCTGTAGTGCCAGACATCTTGGACCACTTGTGAGGTTAGAAATATACAAATTTCAGACACTGGGTGTAGGAAAATTGTGAAAGCAATTTTATGTCCTTCCACTTGTCTCATTTGAAAGGCTCACCTCCATCTCTGGATGATTAGGAAGAAGGAATCATGTACTAGTTTAGTCTGAGCAGCCATTAACACTATGGAGATATTGATATTTGGTTCAGTGTAGTTTGTGACATTCGGTGATTATGTATTGATAATGTACATTAAAAAGGGAGGGTAGAAATTTCATGTCCTCTCTTTCCCCCTTTTTGCACTTTTGCACTTTTGATCCCTTTTATTAATTTTTCATCAAATTATTTTAAAGCACAGGTATAAAGCTGAGGCCCATCCAATGTCAGTTCTGTCATCGATTCGAAATAAGGATTCCGGATTGGGGGGATGAGTTGTCTCTTGGATGATGGATGTCAATTCTGTCAGGGAGGCGGAAATTAAGTCAGTGATGTTCAAGGCACTAAAAGACTCTGGTATGATGACAAAGTGTTTTGAGGAGTTCTGTATGTTTACCCTCCACCTCACCCAGGCCATTCAGGCACTCTTGGGAGCCCATGTAGGCTGTATGACCTCCACATACACGGGGGCAGTCATATGATTTATGTATTATTGACCCAAATACCTTTCAATACCGATATTCCTCCAGTCCCCATCTAAACTGATATGCTGTATGTTTTGCAGATGAGAAAAGAAAAAGTGAATTATTTCTAAGTACCCCACCTGTACCTCCACTGTATGTTCTGCTTCATTAATCTCTCTTGCTCCTTTAGGAGCTAGTGGGTAGAAGGCCACAGGGGCCAGGCTCTTATGAGGTTGAGATTGGAGCATGACGCCCAAACAATGAAGTATTTCAAAGCATTTTTAACCTGTTCGATGTGCAGTAGCAGAGATGGATATCAACTCATCTCTGCATGGAGTTTACAGCTTACGGCACACTGAGCAGTTAGGTAAATACGTGTAAGGATAATACTGCTGGTTATTTATTTTTTCAGATAAAAAATAGATGGGATATGAGAACACGCCTCCTTCAGCTGCCACCTCATCGTGGTGGAGGGGTTTGTGCGTCCCAGAGATCCAAGGAGCTATGTTGTCGGGGGCTTTATGCCCCTGGATGGGTCACCCAAGGCAAATAGGTCCCAGGTGAGGGACCAGACAAATCACGGCTCAGAAGACCCCTCATGATGAAAAAAGGAATTGAACCCAGACAGCGGTGCTCCAGAGTCAGCTGACAGGTACTAGCAGGCCAAGCAGCACATGGCTTCGGTGGTCGCCGAGGCAAAAACTTGGTTGTGGAAGGAGTTCGGGGACACCATGGAGAACAACTTCCAAAGGCCTTCAGGGAGATTCTTGTCCACCATCCGGCGGCTCAGGAGGGGGATGCTGTGCCCTGTCAACACTGTGTGTGGAAGTCAGGACAGTGCCGCTGGACTGGCAGACCGGGGTGGTAATACCGTTTTTAAAAAGGGGGTCAGAGGGTGTGCTCCAACTACAGGAGCACATTCCTCAGCCTCCCTGCTAAGGTCTATTAAGCGGTGCTGGAGAGGAGGGTATGCCAGGTAGTTGAACCTGGGATCCAGGAGTAGCAATCTGGTTTTCATCTTGGTCATGAAATGGTGGACCAGCTCTGTATACTCTAAGGGGCATGGGAGTTTGCCCAACCAGTCAACTTGTGTTTTGTGGATCTGGAGAAGGCTTTTGACTGTGTCCCACAGGTTATCCTGTGGGGCGCATTCTGGGAATATGGGGTACCGAACCCTGTTTTGTGGGCTGTTCGGGCCCTGCATGTCGGAGCTTGGTCTGCATTGCCGGTTGTAAGTCGAATTTGTTTGCAGTGAGAGTCGGATCCGCCAGGGCTGCGTTTTGTCACCGATTCAGTTAATAACTTTTATTGACAGACTTTTTAGGTGCAGCCAGGGCATTGAGAGGATCCAGATTGGTGGCCACAGCGTCGGGTCTGCTTTTCTGCAGATAATGTGGTTCTGTTGGCTTCATCAATCCATGATCTCCAGCTCTGACTGGAGCGGTTCTCAGCAGAATGTGAGGTGGCCGGCATCAGGATCCGCACCTCCAAATCCAAGACCATGGTGTTCAACCGCAAACAGTTGGAGTGTCAAATACGGGTCCAGGAAGAGGTCCTGCCCCAGGTGGAGGAGTTCAAGTATCTCAGGGTCTTGTTCACAAGAGAGGGAAGGATGGAGCGGGAGATCGACAGGTGGATTAGTGAAGCATCTGCAGTGATGTGGACTCTGTACCAGTCTGTCGTGGTGAAGAGGGGGCTGAGACAGAAAGCGAAGCTCTCAATTTACCGGTCAGTCTACGTTCTTATCCACACCTATGGTCACAAGCTGTGGGAAGTGACCGAAAGAACAAGATTGCGGATACAAGTTGCCGAAATGAGTTTTCTCCGCAGGGTGGCCAGACACTCCCTCAGAGATAGGATGAGAAGTTTGGCCATCAAGGACAGGCTCAGAGTAGAGTTGCTGCTCCTCAGCATAGAGAGGAGTCAGATGAGGTGGGTCGGGCATCTGGTTAGGATGCCTCAAGGACAGCTCCCAAGGAATGTATTCCAGGCATGTCCATCTGGGAGGAGGCCACGGGGAACACCCAAGACTGGAGAGACTATATCTCTAGGCTGGCCTGGAAATGGCATGGGATCCCCACAGAAGAGCTGGACCATATGGCTGGGGAGAGGGAAGTCTGGGCCTCTCTGCTCAGGCTTCTGCCCCCACGACTTCAGATAAACAGCAGAAGATGGATGGATATGAAAACAAATATCAGATATCTATTCCAGATAAGATAGCTTCCTCTGATTATGTGACACATAAACCCACTAACATGTTGATTTCTACCACATCTTTATCCTCAGCCAAAAGATCTATATCCACTATCGACTGGGTGAAGCACTTTAACTAGTTGGTTTCCATAAACCCTTTTACATTTTTCTTTCATGTTGCGTAAAACAAGAAATGCTGAGTGGCATATCAAAAATTCCTCAAGATATTACGAAAATTAAGCTTTGACTTGAGCATAGCTGTGTTTGCAGAGGCCAATGTAGTATGATGTTTCATACTGTGGAAGCGAGTTCTGGAACTCCTTAGCCTCAGACATAAAACATTACACATGTTTGGATGATGGAAAGTATGTCGTCTCCCTTTGGCCAATCCAACAAACAGAGCAAATCAAAAAGAGCAACCAAATTCTACCATGTCATTTTTGTGATCTGCCTGCATCTCCTGCAGAAGTTTAAATAAGTGACTTGAGGATTAGCATCGCATAACCGTGGAGAATGGAAACTTTACCATAAATTACCTTTGGCACATCTTTGGAAAAGCAGTTGGAAGTTGTAATGCAATGAATGGAAACCTTATTAAAAATGAGCCTGTTTCATTATACACAGTGGACACAGGCTGGCCGAGAGAGAACTGACAACTTGTTCTCTCTCATTTATATGTAATTTGGATAAAATGCCTCAAATACCATTTTTTTGTTAATTGATTTATCAAAGCCGGCAGTTAAGCCAGTTCTACCATGTTTTATCATGAGACACCGCGACTCATGTTCTTATGTCAAGATATGGATAAATGCAGTGATTTCTTTGACACTGAATTACTGTGTTCAAAAGAAGTCTTCAAAGAACCACAGAGGAAAAGGTTGACAGCAGTGCAACATGTTGTGACAGGTGAAGTGCAGTGGCAGCAGACGTAAAAAAACAGGTTTTAATGGTTGTGATCATTATTCACTGACACAATTTAACCCACAGCTGAGAAAACTTTTTCTGTGAATGTTGTGTTATTCAAATACACTGAGGGGTCGTGTTCATCAACAGTGCTATGTTTCTGACAATTACTGTCAGAACAAGGCCAGTGGATTAATTATATCGTACTGATGAGTGATATTCCTGAAAGAAATTACGCCAGTCCTTTGTATAAGCACTCTTATAAGCACTTATTATTCTTGGCAACGCGTCTATGTTTGTGGGATTTTCTTCTCCTTTGTGAACGTTGCATTGATACGTGCACAGACACAACCCCGCAGTCAAGCCTGCATAGTTCAATATGCTTGAAATATTCTCACTGCAGGTGATAAAACTCAGTACATGTGCTGGAAGTCTTATTTGGCTTTTTTCACACTTTATGAAGACATTCTCATTCTGCATTTTAATTTTCAAATTCCTCTGCTGTCTTGAATTTGCAAAGCAAGTTACATAAGACGCTGCTAAGGTTTTCATCAAAATGTTTTGGCATGTCCACACTCCAGGTTCAGTGAGATGATAGTGATATTGAGGGAGAGAAATCGTAGCAATGCAAATTTTCCTCACACTTCAGCCAAAACATATTCACTGCAGCAGTTCACAATGTGAACTGAATTCTTTGACAGCCGGAGAAAATTGAAAATGTGAGGAGGTGTGACAGATGACATGAAAAATTTGTATTTGTGTCAGCGAAAAAAAAATGTAGAAAACAAAGAAACAAAAACAAATGAAATATCTGGCTTCTTTCCTGATGTAAGTAAAAATTAACATTTTTTAGAACATATTTCATTCCTGAAGTTCAGACTCTGATATGCTTTCTGCTGCCATATGAATGTGGAACTATTTTTGTCTCCCATTCAGCTCTGCAGTTTCTTTTTTAAGTGAGCTTTTCAATATATTCGTTTGACATACAATTTGAATTTGTCCTCAATAAAAAGGAAAAACAGATTGGATGGACTTAAATTCTGACCACTTCAAAAAGAAATTGGCAATACAATTGGATATTGATGATTATGGAATGTATCTAATGTTAGAATCAGGACATCTTGTGATAAATAGAAAACACATTTAATTTTGACTTTTGAATAAGATTAGTTGAGATAAGATAATACTTTATTGATCCCCATAGTTGAAATTATTTTGTAACAGCAGGGCAACAACATACTATTAATAAATATAAGTATAGATGTAAATAAGAGAGACAATTAAAATATAGTCAAAAGATAAAAAAAAGAATAGGCAGCAAGGTGAACAACAACAGGGACAAAATAGACAACAGAATGAAAAAATAAATAAATAAGATAAATAAATAAATGAAAAACAGCAAGGATGACAATAGACAACCATAAACAACAACAACAAGGGCAAGACTAGAAACAGAGTGACAACAACAATGACAAGATAAACAGGATGCAATGGAGTGACACCAACAGGGATAAGAATAGACAACGGGGTTCGGGCACGACATATGTGAAGGAGTGAGGTAGAGAGGTGGTAGTAGCACAGATGCACCTCCAACCAGTCAGAGTTATGTGCTATCCAGTCTGCTGTTATACAGTTTGATGGCCGTGGCACAAAGGAGTGTCTGAAGCATTCGGTTCTGCTCTGAGGTGGGATGAGCCATTTGCTGAATGAACTGCCCATCAGCCACAGCCGATAAATACAACACAACACAACCATGTGTTGACATGCTACTTGGAAACTTGAGGACATTTTTGCTGCTTTGTGACATCACACTGTCTTAAATTATGGTATAGTGTCTGCAGAGACAACGGAGCTCATTATTGAGGTTCCACAACCAGGTTTTATGTCTTCAGAATATCAGAACCCTCCAAGTCCAGCCACAATCTGGAAGGTATGAGCTACCAGTGTGTGAAATGACAGAATCTGCTACTGTAGAAGCCACAAGTCCACATAGTACCAACCATGTTTCACAAAAACAATCTTTAAGCATTTATCGATTTGACTAAACCTTGTTTGAATTAGTTCATGATATTCAGGCCAAAGATGAAAACAAAGCATGTCATCCATGTTGACATGGATGGATGACATGTCAACATGTCACAGTCATTATAACATCAGAGTCATGTTTTTCTTACTTTAATGAGAATATGACCACAGATAAGGTATGTAGCGTAAACTGAATAGTAATGTGGGTACTTTCCTACTCATGAGCATTTTCCTCAAGAAAAAGCATTTACATTTTTGTTTGTCTTGTCAATGAGAGCAAAAGATTCGAGAAACTATTGATTCATAGGTTATGGAGGTTGCTGGAGGTATAGTGAGACTTATTGTGTCTTTTTGCCAAATCAGTGTTGTAAATGTTTTGGTTTCATCATGGGTGTTGAACTTTATAAGACAACATTGTTGTCACAAAGCAGGATGTATGATCTGGGTATGAGTATATGTTGAAATTTTGGATTAGAAGCATTCAGGGTTTGAAAATGATAATTGACATATGGGTTATTCACAGTAAGTACACGTGTCACCCTGTATGATGAACTTATGTCTTTGCTGTCAAAAGTGATAGCCATATGGTATAACATAAGTACTACTAACACAGTAGTAACAGAAGCTTAAAGAAAACATAATAGTACAATAAAAGGCAGCATATGAATGATACAGTGGAAATAAAAACATTGCAGAAATGAAAATCCTGGAGATAGGACTATATGCTGGTTACTTGATTATTGTGCCAAGGTCAGCAATGATTGTGCAAGTTCAATGTGTGTTAATTGAAGGGTGTATATTTAGAGTACACAAACTAAAAAGGTCAGGTGCAGGCATTACATGAATATTCTGAGGCAGTTCATGATCGCAAACTCCTGTCAGTTGTTTAGGAGTCTGATGGCAGCCTGGTAGAACAAGTTCCTTAGTCTTGAGGGTCTACATTTCATACTTCTGTGCCTCTGGCCATGGGGTAGAAGTATGAGCAGTCCATCCTGTTTGTGATCCTTGAAGATGGAGGAAGCTCTCCTTTTGACTCTGTAGTAGATGCTCTGCAGAAGTGGAGTCCTGGTGATCTTCTCTGCAATCTTCAACACCAACTGTAGGCATTTACGGTCTTGTCAGTAACTTTAATTAGATGCCAAAGTTAAAAGACTAGTAATATCAGCTCCTGAACAATTGGACAAACGTTTAACATTTTATGTGGGGGATTGATGATACTAGAGGTACCATCAATCCCCCATATAAAATTTTTTAGAGATTCAGTTTCACTTGTCTTGTACAACCAGATATATTTACATCAAGATAATTACAGCATTTTTGAATTTTCTGTTTTAGAATTTTACCTCAATTTCTTATTCTCAAAAAAAATTTGAATGAATGAATGAATGCTTTGTTGATCCCCAAGGGGAAATTCATGTGTTACAGTATCAGTTGAGCTGCTGCAACAGACTGCTGTCTTCCAGTGCCATCTTGAAAAGTTAAAAAGAGAGGAAAGGAGGGCAAGGTGGAGGGAAGGAGAGGGGGGGGGGGAGCCATTCGCAAACTCTGCTCCTGCGGGGGGGGAGCTCATTGTGGGATAGGGAAAAAAACACCTCGGCACATATCAACATGATAAGACATTACAACAATACACAAGACTTGCATGTGTGTGAGGGGGGCAGGGGGGGTGTCACAGACAGACACTGGAGGCCGCGCATGCTGCCCAACTGGCTCTCCCATAGGCCTCCGTATGCTGCCCTGCAATGGTGGGGGAGGTGTTAGAGGCTAAGGGGGAGGCTAAGAAGGCATTGAGTTGAAAAAAAGAAAAAAAAAAGTAAAGTAACCCGGTCACCCAAGGCAAAGTAAAGATTGAGGGCATAAATGCACTGAGGTCTGTGAGGTCTGAGATCAGTAAAACATCTAATTTCATGATTGGCCATTTTTCTATAAAACTTAGTGATGCCACTCCACTCTCCACCACATGTTCAACACCGAGAAAACCCATTTCTTTGTCAGGCTTTAATCGGTGAAGGACTGAATCAAAGCAAAAAAATTTTCATTGTACTTTTTAGCACCTCTTCCTCATACAGCAGCCTACTCTTTTTCGAGTGTGCCCATTCAGAACATGACATCATGAATACTCTTTCTAATATGCGACAGGTTTGATGAGGTACTGTCTTAAGTTACAGAGAACCGCAGTGAAAGCATGGACCCTTAACCTTAACACTGACTCTCTATTATGTAATCATGTGCTTAATGCATGTGTGTATGTATGTGTGCATGTGTTTGTATGCTCTTGCGGCTCAGCTTACACATATAGATGCATGTTCCAGCACATGGGAGTCATATAAAAGGCAATGCTTTCATTGCCCCCCCCAAACGTCATCCACACCTTTATCTCATATTATTTACAGCTGCGTAGGGATCTGTGGCAACACTTATTTATACTGACTCTTAACAGCACTTTTAAAAAAATAAGTCATGACTTTGATGCACACATGCTCTTGAAAGGCAGAGAGAGAGCACCATAAAAAGGAGAGGGGGGGGGGACATAACACATTTGCGAGGACTACTCTTTCCAAGTTGTCCTCAGCTCTTGTTAATGTAAGGAATTCACAACGAGAGGTGGAGGGAAAAAGCTGTTTGCCAGCACCACAACGGTTATGCAGATAGAAGTGTGACACATTCAGTTACACACGTGCACCCGTTTCAACCAAGCACAGATAGAGTTAACTGCATGTAAAACGTACAAAAAAGGCCTATATCAGAGTAAACCTTTTACGCATATACATCCACTGTATGGTTTAATTTGACATGTATAACATAGTATGCCGAGTGTGACCGGTCTATAAAAGTTCCTCTCCAGCTTATAGGCAATGTAATCATGGATTGAAGTTGAAGAAAAAATTTGCATATACCTAGCAAATGATAATCATATATAACACAGATAGGAGTGGTTTTATTTGATTTCACAGGTATAAAATACAAAAATGGTCAAAAGTGGAAAAAATCCATAGTGGCAACATGTTTAGTGATGTTTGATTTGTTCTAAACTGGGTCAGCAATAGTAGATGAACCGATGCATTGCTCAAAGTCAGATATAATGTTGCCTTCTATCTACTTCTATGTAGATAGGCAATGGTTGTCATGATTTTTAAGCAAGTTCTTGACCCAAATGCAAGAACACTTTGCAGGTAAGGCATTTTCAACAAGGTGAAAGGAGGACTGTGCTGTGTCCGGGTTGTTTCTGGACCCTAGAGTCTCAGAGAGGCAAAGTCGGTACCGGGAGACTAGGCAGGACGGCACTGGCATCCACCAATGGGTCAGGGAACTCGAAGAGGCAAGTCAGTGCCAAAGGCCAGAGCTGGTTCTCAGGGACTTGTGGGGAGGCCGAGGGACATAGGATTCCAGAACAATGGACTTGCGGGGAAGGGCAAGACGTAGGATTCTGGAATGAGGGACTCGCGGGGAAGGGCGAGATGTAGGATTCTGGACTTCAGAGCAAAGAGGGGATAATGGATCTTACTGTGGAGATGAAGATCCACCAGGAAGAGATGACTGGAATCAAGGAGGATGCGTCCACCTGGGAGTAGCCACTGCAGGTTAAACAGTCTGGTCAACAGAACACTCTTGCTCTGAAGGGCTGGCAACTGGCTCCTCTTATCCTCCGTCTGACGAGGCTTGATGATCCGCAGGTGTGCACTGCACCCCAACTGAAATCCATCCTGCTGCCCGGCTACTGCTCAATTAGGCTCACTGGTGAAAAACTAGAAGGGGAAAGGAACTGATTCAGATTCATAACCCCCGGATCTCAACAGGATAAAAAAGTATGTTAGAATGTCTGCCCCTCCTTGAGCTGCTACTTTACCTTGGTGGAGGTGTTTGTGCATCCCAGTGATCCTGGGAACTATGTTTTCAGGGGCTTCATGCCCCTGGAAGGGTCACCCAAGGGAAACAGGTCCAAGGTGAGGGACCAGACAAAGCGTGGCTCAGAAGACTCTCATGACGGAAAACAAGTTTGGACATAGTTCGGTTTACCAACCCCTCTTGGGATCCCTAGGGGGGCTGCTAGAGAGCGCTCCTTCTGGGGACTCCCTCATTCCCCTGGGAGACTTCAACGCTAACGTGGGCAATGATAATGCAACTTGGAAGGGTGTGATTGGGAGGAACAGGTCCCCCCAGCTGAGCCCAAGCAGTGCTTTGTTATTGGACTTCTGTGCTCGTTACGGATTGTCCATAACAAACACCATGTTCAGACATAAAGGTGTCAAAATGTGCACTTTGCACCAACGCACCTTGGGCCAAAGTTCTTTGATCAACCTTGTGGTTGTGTCGTCGGACTTACAACAGCATGTCCTGGACACTCGAGGGGGCTCTGGATGCTGTAGGGCTGTCCTGGCTGACACGCCTCTGCAGCATTGTGTGAAAGTCGGGGACAGTGCCACTGGACTGGCAGATTAGGTTGGTGATCCCCCTTTTTAAAAAAGGGGGATTGGAGGGTGTGCCTCAACTATAGGGGGATCACACTCCTCAGCCTCTCTTGCAAGCACTAATCAGCTGTGCTGGAGAGGAGGGTCTGCCGGGTCATTGAACCTAGGATTCAGGAGGAGCAGTATGGTTTTCGTCCTGGTCCATGTGACTGAGGAGAGGGATGTTTGGGCTCTCTGCTCTGGCTACTGCCCCACGACCCAACTTCAGATAAGCAGTAAAAGATAGATGTATGGATGGAAGAATATCTTAATTTTGGCATTGACAAAATACTTAAATACATACATAAACAAACAAACTAGTGAAGTGAGGTGGTGCATTTGTATTCATGCAAATATTGGAGATTTTCAATCTCTTAATAGGCACTAATTGAATTTTTAAATTATGTTAAGTTTGTATTTCAGTTGACAGGAAAGATGGTGTGGTATCACATCTTTCACATTATTTTGACAGCAACCAAATCTCATTGCAGCATTTAATGATGTTCAAAACATCATGTTATAAAACATGCATGTGGTACTACAATAATCAGGATATCCACAAATGAATTGGTTGGATAGTCTTGACAATGCATTACAAATTAATATGCAAACAATACATTATTTCGAAATTGACTTTGAATTTGGTGTGATAAGTCAAAAAATGTATACACATGGAAGACAAATAGTGTGAACCAGGGAGGCCCAGAAGTAGAACAGTGATGGGCTGCCAGGCATAAAGATTGGTTTCCTGGGCAGCACAAAACAATCAAATGTGCTACTGCAGTGAAAAGCCAAGTTATTAAGGATGAAAATCATACTTACCTGACTTGCGTCACCTTATAGGATACCATAGATGGATGGAGACATTTTTCACTTTTTTATCTAATTAGTTATCATGAATCTTTTTTTTTTTTTTATTCCTGAATCAATACACGTACATCTTGCTTGTTTACTTTTAGTTTCTTTAAACCAGATGTTTCAGTCCTGGTTCCCCTAAAATCAAGCTGGACCATGGAGGAGTAAGAGCTGTAAAGTAAATAAAGTTAAATTTCTCATTCAGTCATCTAAATTACCCAAACCCAGTTTTTATTTATTTTATTTTGCTTTTATAACAGAGTATAAGGTTATCTTAAGAAATAGAGGCTGCAAATGCAAAAGCCTCACTGTTTCTAAGTTGCCAAGATTTCAATTTCCCCTGTGGTTTTATTTTAGTGGTTACTGAAACAACCCCAAAATAGTTAAATTGTTAATCTTAAGGGAATTTCTTCCTCGCATCAGTAATATATATATTAATGTAATCATTTTGTTTGTTATTTATGCATTTTACTAATGAAGTTAAGTTATTGAGGGGATTGGAAAATATTCTATTCTAATTCTAAATTATTCATTTTTACTCAATCTCTGAAGATAAACTTGCAACGACCCAATGTAACTGTGACTGTTTGCAGCTTGTGCCTGACCTTCGTCCTGATTGGTGGATGCAGTTTGCAGCAATTTGTTATTTGACATAGCATTTATAGTGTACAATAACAAACATGGTATACATACCCTGTCAACTCAGTCCTGACTAAAGACAATATTGAAGCCCAAAGAGAGGCTGCTTCTGTGTTGAAGAAAGTGTATGACAGTAAAGGCTGCAGGGAGAATAGTGAAGTGGTCAACCATTAGTTCCCACCAGCTCCATGTGACCTTCCATCTGAAATCGACATTAGAGGGCCAATTTGAGAAGGGCAAGAGGGAGGCTCATTACCCATTCATCAATATAGTGTTTCAAAATCAGGTTTTAGGATGGGTTTCAACGTCAAGGTTTGGGTACTTGTTTCCATGAGAACTGGCTTGTGCTCACCTAGTCAGACCATGTTCGAAAATAAAGTCAAAACAAAGTTTCTTTCATGGGACACCTAAGGAAGTTTACTTTTCCTTTATATGTGTGCAGCAGAGTGTATGTTTTTGCAGGACAAAGAGAGAGAGCGCTGTCTTACTGCATGTGTGGTGGTGGTTGTATTTCTCAAAGAGCACTGCACCCATTGGCAAGCACATACATACATACACACACACACAAATAAACCTTAGAACGTGGGGGGTAAAAAGAGGGAAGCATTGTACTTACTAAATCTCATCTGGTCAACTTTGTTACGCTACTTAAACTACCCCATGGTCAGTAACTGTAATGATAACTGGTCTCAACAACATTTTAATCCTACATACTGTCAGGGGATAGGAATTTCAGGGAAACCATCAATGCATCGGCCAGAAACACAGCAACTTGAGATCTTTCATCAGAAATTATGTGTAAACGATATAAGACCAAATTAGGTTATTGCTGAAATCTGCTGTATGTGGCCTGAAATACCAGAGTCTGCTGCTGCCTCTCTTGAATTCCTTTCAAACCGTGTGCCATATTCTGAATAGCACTGAGAAATAAAGGAATTGGAGCTCTTTGAAATTGACTGCTGCTATGTAATGAAATGTTCTGGCTCCAAATCATTCCTGTGGGGAGCAGCATGAAGAGGACTGAGGATGTCTTGTGTCACTGATACATGCTCTTCTTTCCCCACATTTCACTTTGAAGACATTAAAGAAGGAATTAAATGCTTTGCTACAGATTGAGGAAAATACAGTCCGGATATTTTTTAATTCTAGAGTCGAAAGTCAGCAATTCCAACTTGGTTGTACACAAGTCTCAATATGAGCATGATAGAAGACACCCAGGGAAATATTCTGCCAAAACAAAATTCAAAATGCTAATCTGAATAGGATTTGCACATCTGCCTTAAAATTGATTAAATGTTCCCGTGTGAAACAGCGCGAGGTGATAGCACCATGGGTTGTATTGATGGACCAAGATGAGTTGGCCCAGCTAAACATAAAGTAACACATCATTTTTTATCATTCTTACACCTCACACATAATCTTAGAAACCCCTCGAGGAACATGAGCCATCAACATTCAGCTTAGCTTCCTTCAATTTAATAATTATTGTATCAGATCCCCAGATTCTATATGCTTGTATTGTATTACCTTGATACATTCAGTCAGTTCCATAATAGAATTGTACCTTGCACTGCTCCAGCAGGTAAGACAAGAGGGACCAAAACCTGGGTTCAAAACCACAGAGCCAATGGACCCAACGTTGCTGAAGGCACGTAGGGCACATAGGAAGAAGGCCCCTTGGCCGAGGCAAGACCCAGTCCCCACCACCCCACACAGAACAGAGCCACGAGCAGAGACTAAGGAGCCAGCAAGAAAGAACTAGATCAAATGGCCAAAATCAAACAACATAGGGGCATAGCACATACTGGCCGCAGACCTGACCAAGAGACTAGAAGAAACATTGCCTGGAGGCTTTGAGCCAAAGCTTAACCTGTTTGGGGACATAATATACTAGACCTGTTTGGTGAAGTGAAACCCAAACAGGGGACTACCCCAAGAGAAAAGGGAAGGAGGGAAAGGAAATCACCCAGCTTGTAGAAAAGTGCCAACAACTCTGCAAGAACTGAAGGAAGGCAACGCAGAGAGAAGAAGGCCAGAGAGAGAAGGCCTTACGGTCCTGTAGGCGGAGGTCAGGTAAAGGCTAGCCAGGCTTCGCAGAGCTGAACTCATCCGCTAGTGCAGCAAACGGAAGCAAAAAGAGTGAACCAGTTCTTCAAAGACCCTTTCAACCATGCCAGGCAGCCACACCACAAGAAAGATGGACGGAAAAGCCAACACATTCATCTAAAAGTGGTTGGGGCTGTCACGGTGCCTCTCCGAAATAGGTTTCTTTGGGAAGAAAACACTTCAGCTGCCAATGCAATCCATCAGAAGGGGCTATATGAAAGAGAAGTCCCAGGCTGGTCCTCGAGTTCAGGGAGTGATCAGGCAGTAAGGAGAGCAAACACCAAGTTCCTATGGGCCGGAAATGGACACAGAAGTCGAACAGGCTGTTAGCACGCTGCAACACAGAGCTCATCGGCAGAGTCCAGGTAGTTAGAGCAGGAATAGGATGGGGGGAGGTGCCTCGCTTCTTGTTGTATGGTCCAGCAATGCAAGGCTAACCTCACTGAACTTACAATCCAACATGAGGAAGGGATCAAGGCTGCCTTTGAGTACAAAAAGGCCAAATACGCCAATTCGGCTGCTGAGTGTCAGGAAGCTGGCTGGAAGACAACCATCTACCCTGTTGAGGTGGGATGCCAAGGCATTGTAGGGCTGTCAACCATGGGCCTCTTGAGGGATGAAGAGGTAACTGGAGGCAGGCTGAAGAAAGCGGTCAAAGAGCTGGCAGAGGAGGCAGGGAAAGGCAGATTTTGGCTCTGGCTGAGGAGGAAGGTCAGGTGCTGGGAAAAGAACAGCTATCCCCAACAACAGCTGCAGGGGGTAACACCAATCAGCTGCAGGGAGTGAGAGGGAGACGTCCCTGTCGCTGCCCCGCCACCAGGGGACGTTCCAGGTATAAAGGGGTGAAACGTTGATGAATGGTGGTTCCTGGCTGATGTTCCTGCAGCCGGGTGTCCCTGCAGCTGACCCATGGGCACTGCAGGAGGTGCAACAGGAAGAGATGCCCAGCAAGAACTTCCATCTACCTGTATATTGCTGCTGCAGCTTTCAAGTCAATATGCAAAAATATAAATGAATGGTCACATTCGCACTGCAATGTTTTTTTATGCAAACTTGCATAGACAACATGTAAAGACAAGATTCAAATCATTTAATACTGGAGCGTGCATGAGAGACATGCCAAGCCGGGCAATGCTGTTCCATTGCACATAAAGTGGTCACCAAATGTTTTTATTTTTATTTTATTTTATTTCATTATCAAAAATGTGGGTGGCACGGTTGTGCAGTGGCTAGCACTTTGGCCTCACAGCATGAAGGACCATGGCTCGATTCCCACAAGGGGGCCTCTCTGTGTAGAGTGGAGCTTGCATGTTCTCCCTGTGTCTGCTTGGGTATCCTACGGGTTCTCCACTTTCCTCTCACAGTCCAAAAACATGCAGCAGGTTAATTGGGGAATATTGGAATAGGCTCCAGCATCCCCTCTGACCCCAAGCGCAGGATAAGCGGCAGAGGATGGATATAAAAAATGTTGTTTTTTTTTTAAAGATTCAATTTAACCCTTTACTGTTCGACACATTCTTCCACAGTTTCTGGTGCATCTGGTGAGCTGCATGAACATAGCCTTCAAAGTGTTTGAGTCGTGGGTAGATGCATGAGTTGTGTTAGATCCCACCGGCATAATGGCTATATATGATGTGTTTATTGGTGGTCATTCAAGCTAAATTGGGGACAAACTCATTGAATCTGCAATAATGCAGGTTATCATCTCGATCCGCAATGTTAATGTCTCTCTCACGTTGTAATAAAGGGACTATTTGATAGTTGAATAAACTCATGGTCAAAATCTCTGTAGAATAAATGTTAATAATGCCCATTAATGCCACAGTCTTGACTGGCAGGCAATGAATTTAAAGAGACTCAATGATTTGGAAAATGTGTCTGTCCCCATGCCACTGGAACCAATGTCATCAGTCAAGATTATTTTTTAAACAAAATTACACAAAGTGTGTGATCAAGTTTTTTAGATGCAACTGTTTCATTTGATTTAGATGCTGGAGGAAGATGGAGGTTGCTTAGCAAAGTGCGTTTTCTTTTTGAGAATAACAACAGTAGGTTAGGTGATTTCCGATTTTTTGATCACTATTTGGAAAACATGTTATCCAGAACACATTAGAAATAAACAAGATAACGGCACCAATAAAGATAAATTGCCTTTTGCCCCACTGTAGCTCCAACCCTGCGACTAATATTTTTTTGTAGTCAGCTGAGCCTCTACCACATTTGAACACTCGTGAGCAGATACTGTCATTCCTCACTGATCTCATTTTACGCTGCCTCTGCCAGTGTTAGCTCATACAAATGATAGGAAAAAAAATTGTGACGTGAAAGAATCAGCATCCATCCTTCAGCTGGATCAAGTGATAGTAGTACAAATAAGGAAACAGCTGATCTAATAAATCAATATTCATTACAATATAATAGAATATATACATATGGCTTCATGAAACTTTATGCCAGGGCTTTGGTAGAAAAGGATAAACACAGTCTGATTCCTTTTAAAGACTGAAATCATGATACGGTACCTAGTCTTGATGTTTGATGATGCACTTCAGCATTAGTGAATGCATGCTACTTGTATTTAACTTTTAATATCTGCCATCAGTTAATTCAGTTTGTTTACCGTTATTATTGCTCCAATGTGACCAATAGCGGAACAAAGGCCTAAGAAAAGTGTGATGACAGCTTTATTGTAGAAGATATAGTTGCTGTAGTGCCTTTAAAAAATAAAATAATGGGCACTTTTTTTAGGGTGGCACAGTGGTGCAGTAGCTAGCTGTTCCACCTCACAGCACAAAGGAGCTTGGTTTGATTCCCGCAGAGAATGCTTGGAATTTGCTTTTTCTCCGCATGGCTGTGTGAGTTTGCCCCCACAGTATAAAAACATGCGGAAGGTGTTTGGAAGAATTGCCCCTTTGCCCCTTCTCTATCTGACGACTGGTCCAGGGTTTACCTCCCCCCCCAGAGGCTTCAGCATCCCTGTGACCATACTAGAAAAAAGCGGTGGAAAATCGATATTTTAAATGACGTATCAGGTTCTGGTGTCAAGTTGTGGAATCACATAATGCCATTCTCTGAGTAGTTTTCAAATCAGGTGCAGATGCTGACATAAGATAAGATAAGATAATACTTTATTGATCCCCATAGGGGAAATTCGTGTGTTGCAGCAGCGCAACAACAACAATATCAAAAAACAGTTAGAAAAGAAAGAATATGCACATGTGCAAACATATATATAAAGACATGTATATACACACACATATATATACACATATATCACCATAAATACACACATATACATACATATATACATACACATACCCATACCAACATATATATATATATTTACACATATACACATTATACACATACATATATATAGATAAATAGCACACACAGACAAGAATAAATAGGTAGGTGACCAGTAAGTGAACCAGTAATATTAGGGGCACCACACATGTGAGTGGGTGAGTGAGTAATGGGGTGATGGTCGCACAGATGCCCCCCAGGCAGTCAGAGTTGTGTCCTGTCCAGACTGCTGTTATACAGTCTGATGGTCGTGGGCACAAAGGAGTGTCTGAAGCGTTCATTTTCTGCACCAGGTTGGGATGAGCCGTTGGCTGAATGTGAATGAGCTGCTTATATGCCACATCTCGTCATGCAGGGGATAGGAAGGATTGTCCAGGACAGCTCCCAGTTTGTCCTTCACCCTCCGCACAGCCACCGATTCAAGGTTGTCTAGGTTGAGTCCCATCACCGAGCGAGCTTTCCTCACAAGCTTGTTGAGCGTGTTGAGAAGAATGCGCTGGCTACCGTAGACTGGTAGAAGGTCTTGTGGAGCTTGCTGCAGACACCAAACGACCTCAGTCTCCTCAGGAAGAACATCCTGCTCTGAGCCTTCCTGTATAGGGCATCTGTGTCGTGTGTCCAGTCCAGTTTATCATTAATATGGACCCTAAGGTACATCAAGTTGTGTGAAAAGATTTTTAACGAGACATATGTATAAAGTCAGCTAAGATATTTGAGTTTAACAGCTAAAATTCCAGTCCTCAGGTCTAATGTGTTATATCTTCAGATTCCTGTCACTCATCCGAGGGAAGGTTAACAGATGGAAATCAACATGAAACAGAGGTAGCAGTTTCATGAGGGGAGGGTTTGGTTGCATCTGTTGTTTTTTTCATTGCTGAGTTAAGTTTTCTTATTAGCCTGTTAATTTAAAGTTTAAAGTTGATAAGATAAAGTCCAATCTTAGTTTTTATCTGGTCAATATGTGCTATGATCTGCAATTGGCCAGATCCACTAGAAGCCATCAGAAGCATGCCTTTTTGCTTGAAGTACACTGTCTGATTGGTAGTTTGAAACATTTCTAACAGAAACCACTTTAGTCGGAGGAAAGAAGGCTATGCAGGGATCAAATTCAGACTGTGGTACGAGGTTGATTTTTTTTTTTTATTAGAAAAGAAACAAAAATGGATGCAAAATCAAATGTAACAGTCAAATGAAGTAACAGTACCAGGTCCAAGATCCAAAGGTTTTCTATCATGGATTAATTGTACATGTAGAAAAACACATCGTGGTAAATTCATCAATTTTAATTTTTTGTGAGATGAAGCCTGGAAAGGCAGGAGACAACAGCTGGAACTATTATTTAAAAAGGACGATAGAATATAATGTCTGAGCAAAAGTGGTTTCTAATCCTTACCCAATTCAACAGAAAAAATCAAGTTAGCAAACTCTGGAAAATCTGCAAATTTATCAATACCTGTCAGTGGCATAAGGAATAAGCAATATCACAAGATATGGTGGAAACCAGGCATCAGACATCATAAATTTAGTTACAGGCACCAAACTTGTTGTAATCCTCGGAATGAGAAAACAAACCTGGCTAAAACTAAATAAATGAATAATTTAAAAAAGGTTCATTGGCTGCAAAGATAATTCAGTCATCTGAGTCACCTGCCCCTTAAAGTGACTGATATTGTCATCAGCCATCAAGTTGCTGCAGATAATCAAAAATCACCCAATGCCATGTATTTCAGAGAACTGTCTATGTAGTGGAAAAGGATAAAGCTACAGCATGACAGTGGAATAACCAAGACAGACCAGCTATTATGAGGTGTCCAAAGGGGAAAGGGTCTCCCAGGGAAGACTCGATCATTGGGAAAATTAATTAATTTAAAAAATTGAAAAACTGTCTCTGTGCTTGTGTTTATTTTTTCAAAACATCACTTTCAGGCAACCTTAACCTAAATGAGCATCTCAAAAATGGCATATCACAATCATATTCCCAGAGGCATTCATGAACTTAATAGAAACTAGACTAGAACTAGAAAATAGCCAAGTGACCAAGGAGGTTGCTGGATGCCTGAGACCATTTAAACAAATAAATGAAAAGATTTAAAAAAAATGGAAAAATTGCATTTCTCCAATGGCACTTTTAAATCCAAACCCTTACAAAATGAAGCATTGGTATGTTTGTTTGGTTTTTTTGTTTTGTTGTCTTTTGTGTTTTTTACCGTTTTTGGAAGCCTGTGATATTCTGTAGATTTAGGGTTGTGGCCATTTGCCTGCTTGCAAAGTTGCAGCCCTCCCAGAGTGTCGCCATTGTCCTACACACTCCAATAAATCCTTTAACTAGATTTGGACTCTATTCTCTGCTTGGTTTAATAGGCGACCCTTTGGGCCTCCCAGGCTGAAATTTATGGACTGAATTTGACATTTAGCCAAACAACTCCACCCTGCAGTTTGAGGCGCTAAAGCTGCCATACTCCACATATACCCGTCCTTGGAATGATGTGCACGTTGGGATGCTGGTGTTGTTGTGCTTTCTGAATTACTTCAGTACCCCATGACATTGTTTTATGCAATAGAAGCTGGAAAAACCTGAAGTGGCCCTCTTTATACCTTTTGTTTTGGTATAATTGCCCAATGGTGTTAGTGTAGATTCAGTGTCACCACTCTACCCGACACTGCCTGTAGGAAGAGGAAGCTGTTTTCATCGAAACAAACCAGGATTTCCAATTTCAGGTAACTGGCCAGAGTTTGAATCTTGATGCCATCACGCGCACACGCGTGCAATCAATTGTACACATACTCACCATCGAACTTAGTTTGGCCGGTGTCGCCATCGGGATATAGAAAAGCACAGTTTAGACACTGCACAATCCCAAACTTCCATCATGTTCCATTTTTACAATCTTCTTCATCTTTTCTTTCAGCTTTTCCCTTCAGGTGTTGCCACAGCGAATCTCCATCAAACACTATTCTCTGTATCCTCCTCTCTCACACCAACTAACTTCCTATCCTCTCTCACTACATCCAAAAATCTTCTCTTCGGTCTTCTTCTGTCTCCTGTCTTCTCGTCATTGTCACTGTCTCCAAACAAAAAAGCACCGCACTGTCTTGAACACCTTTCCTTTCATTCTAGCCAATATTCTTCTATCAGGTAGGACCCCTGACACTTTTCTCCACCCATTCCAACCTTCTTGAGTCAGTTTCTTTACCTCTTTTCCACATTCTCTGTTGCTCTGGACTGTTGACCCTAAGTACTTGAAATCCTCCAACTTCTTGATCTAAACTCCCTATAGCCTCACTGTTCCACCCAGGTTCCTCTTATTCAAACACAAATATTCTGTCTTGCTGCAACTAACCTTCATTCCTCTCCTTTTCAGAGCATACCTCCACCTTTCAAGATTTTCGTCAATCTGTTCCCTGCTCTTACTACAGAACACAATGTCATCTGCAAACATCAACTTCTACAATCTATTAACCAAATAAAGGACACTAAGTTTTCCTAATGAAAGATTTGTTGTTTCTAATGTCAGAAACCATGAAAGCAGCCAAACAAACCTTCATATTACTGCACCCACTCACTCAGCCAAATATAAAAACAGCATTTTAGGATCCCAAAATATTCAATGCAGGCTGATCCGGTGCTGTGATAAACTTTGGCCAAACAATATGAACACATACTACAGCTGGATCTGGGGCATGTTTTCATCATCCGACTGTTCTTTAAAATCTGTCATATAAATTGAAACTGTTATGTTGTCATTGATATCTCTGTGGTTATCATTTACCCATAGAAGAGCATTTGTTTTATTGAGGGAATCGACATTTAAAACTCAACAACATCAGTTTTTTATTTTTTGTTTGTTTCTAAGAAGGAAGGGGACTAAGACCAAAGGCAATTGAATGTCAGCTTTCAAATAATGTGAATGATGTGACCAACACATTAATTAGCAAATGAAGAGAGACAGAAAAAATGAAAATCTCAATAGTGATATATCAATAAAAATCACTTTTATTCATGGTCTTGGATTAAAGAGTGAAATCAGTTGGCCCAATAATTCAGCCAAGTCCCTGAGTCTTTGTTTGGAAACATTGGAGTAGTGCATCTTGTTATAAATGAATTATAACTTATACCACAACAATGAACCACACAAGTATACAAGTAGGTAACATATTCCTACTTCTGTAGTTGTCTGTTCACATGTATTCCTTGTAGTATTCACATGGCTGGTTGTTTAACTCATATATCGATCAGAATTAGGATCTATCAGGCTTCAGTTTTCTGGATTGCTGTCCAGTCTTTATTTGGGTATTGTAAATCATGAAAACCAAATACAATAGAAATAGATACTGTAGTGTAATATTGAATAATAATCCTATTTTTTACTTGATTAATTTATGTTCCTGCAGCTAATCAGGAGCTCAGTATTGCTCCAGTGTAACAGGAAAACCTAAAGGCTATGAAAAACAGAACCACATATTACCAGTAGTCCTAGTTGTGTGTATGTGTGTATGTGTGTGTGATCTGCCTGCTTTTGTTGTTTGTTTATTCACTTTTCAATTGGCATTACTGTTTTTGAGATTTGACATAGAGTATGTCTGATTACATGTGCCACAAACATGATATTTCTGTATTATTGTGATTTTTTGTTTTCCCCTTTTCTTATTTTTTCCTCTCCCCTAAACCTCTTAAACCCCCTCCTCTGAACACCTTCACTTCTTTAAGCTATTTAAGAGACTAAAATGCAATTTGAATCACTTTCATCTTCAGAGTGATCCTATTCTTGAAAAGCATCGTGACTGACAGTTCACTTGGAAATTCGTGACTCTGAGTGACTCTGTACGAGAAGGTTTTATGAATAAGGACACCAATTTGGCACTAAAGCTTGACTAACAGACTGGCTAATTGTTTGCTGCCTTAAACATTGTATGTCTATGTGTGTTTGTGTGTGTGTGTTTGTGTGTGTGTTTGCGTGTGTGTTTGTGTGTGTGTGTGTGTGTGTGTGTGTGTGTGTGTGTGTGTGTGTGTGTGTGTGTGTGTGTTTGTGATTGAGAAGCATCTTTCTGCCCTGCCTGGGCTGATTGATTGCAGCACCTCACAGGAGTGAGTGCAAAGTGCAACCAAAGATCTCAACTTAACACTTTTTTGCCAACATTTGGAAATGTATCTGTCCTTACTCGTTCATCAGGAGACCTCCAGACAAGGGGGAGGCGAGGTCTGCATTATGAATGCCAGCAAGTAGAAAGTATATTGAGCTGCTTCGTCTCCGTTACAGTGTTTCACCAGGGGATTGGTTAAGGAAGCGTGAGAGCAAAAAAATGACAGGGAAATTGTCCAAGTGTTCAACCTTGCAGGTTTTAGTCCAAAATTCTGTTCTACCACATTACATTGACTGTTTATTTCCCTGCAGAAATGTCTGTCTTCTACACTTTAACTGAGCTTCAGCATAGATAGTAATAGGCTTTGTGACACACACACACACGTACACACACACACACACACACACACACACACACACACACACACACACGCACACCCACACGGGTGGCACTGTGGCGCAACACTGGTATTTAGCACTGGTAGTATTTTATTATAACAGTATGTATACAATATATGAAAAGAGGATCTATTTATGTATCTGTCTGTCTGTCTGTCTGTCTGTCTGTCTGTCTGTCTGTCTATCTATCTATCTATCTATCGATCTATCTATCGATCTGTCTGTCTGTCTGTCTGTCTGTCTGTCTGTCTGTCTGTCTACCAAGTATCAGCTTCAGCAAATGGCCAACAAACTTCTAATTCTTACATAAGAAAATGTATATGAAAAAATCTGTCAATAGTGTTGTTGCGTAACCAATTGATAATCCTTGTCAAATCTTGTTTTGGCAACTGAACTTGATTTTTCTTCTCTTGAAGACATTTCACCTCTCATCCAAAAGGCTTCTTTAGTTGAAATGTCTTCAAGAGAAAAATTCAAGCTCAGCTGCCACGTTAAGATTTGACAGGGATTAACCATGACCTGGATGACTGAGGCCATGATCTCCAACTCTCATTTCAGCGGTTCGCAGCGGAGTGTGAAGCAGCCGGGATGAGGATCAGCACCTCAAAATCCAAGACCGTGGTGCTCGACTGGAAATGGGTGGAGTGCCCACTCCGGGTCGGGGAAGAGGTCCTGCCCCAAGTGGAGTAGTTCAAGTATCTCGGGGTCTTGTTCACGAGTGAGGGAAGGAATGAGCAGAAGATCGACAGGCGGATCGGTGCAGCGTCTGCAGTGATGTGGACTCTGTACCGGTCTGTCGTGGTGAAGAGGGAGCTGAGCTGGAAGGTGAAGCTCTCAATTTACCAATTGATCTACGTTCCTACCTCACCTATGGTCACGAGCTGTGGGCAGTGACCGAAAGAACGAGATCGGGGATACAAGCAGCTGAAATGCGTTTTCTCTGCAGGGTGGCCGGACTCTCCCTCAGAGATAAGGTGAGAAGTTCGGACATCCCGGAGGAACTCGGAGTAGAGCCGATACTACTCCACATTGAGAGGAGTCGGATGAGGTGAGTCGGGCATCTGGTCAGGATGCCTCCTGGACGCTTCCCGGGGGAGGTATTCCGGGCATGTCCATCAGAGAGGAGTCCAGGGGGAAGACCCAGGACACTCTGGGGAGACTATGTCTCCAGGCTGGCCTGGGAGCGCCTTGGGGTCCCCCCAGAAGAGCTGGACCATGTGGTTGGGGAGAGGGAAGTCTGGGCCTCCCTGCTCCGGCTGCTGCCCCCGCGACCCGATCACGGATAAGCGGAAGAAGATGGATGGATGGATGGATGGATGACTGAGAACCTTCATGGACATGTAACCAATTGTAACAGAACTTAACAAATTTGGACCATTGTGAAATTAAAATTGAATCATAAGCTTAACTGAATAAAGCAGAAACACAGCACAATCTGTAAACGCGAGCTCGATCACAGAGTTTTTCAAATTTATTGGAATGCTGCAAATCAGGTGGTGTTGGTCCCATGAGCACACATGAAAGCATGTTTTTTGTCAGCTCTTCTGGTAGATATTTTTCATGGAATCTAAATGATTGATTCTCTGTAATTTTTATTGCACATTCTTTTGACAGATTTTTTTTTCTGTTACTTTTTGGAATAGATCTTGAAAAGATGAATAAAACATTAAACCAAAATCTCAGATGGAAGGCTCTGTTTTATATGTATAGTTTATAAAACCTTCAAATCGATTTATGTGATAGCAACTTCTGAAAATTATGATAACCATTAGGCAATGATGTGGGAGTAATTGTGGAGAACTGAAACATTTTTTTAGCAAGTTTGTAACCAGTCCAATATCCATTAAAGAACTTCACTGCCATCTGCCAAACTTTGATATAATGTTCTGCTCTGAGAAAAAATACAAGGCACTTGTTGGTTCCCTAGAGCTGTGATTACATGTGAGTGTTACATGAGAGTGTTAGATATGGTCTTCTTAGAATGCCGGAATGTTCCCAGCTGCTTTATGAGACTCGATTTCAGGAATTGGTATGAGCAGTTCAATGAAACAACAAGAACATAAGAAATATTGTCTCCATTCACAGCCGTTAGCAGCAATTCATCCTCCCTGAGTCCAAAGCATACTGAGTGCCTGGCTTTACAGAAATAAAACCACATTTTGATTTCCACAAAACTCATTCATACAAATCATTGTGGTTTCAAATTTAAAAGCTTAACAGCTGAAGTTGGATAACATTTTTTATTGTAATGAATGCAATTATTATTTTGCCCTGCGTGCATATAAATATTGAATGTTTGATATCATAGAATAAATTTTGTGTGTATCACAAGATCACACTTGGAAAGTCATAATGCCCCCCCCAACCAGTACCCCAACCCCTTTATTCAACCTAAAACACATACAACAAAAAAAAAACAAAGGCAGTCACAGATCCCATGTTCACCAGAAACCATATACTCTGTATCAATATACATAAACACTAAATCCCAAAATCCAATCCTGAAACAATGCTGTAATGAAGCATCCTTTAAAGCATTTCTGTTTGTTTCTTACACTGCATATATTCAATCTATTAGTGTCTTTCTTTCTGAAAAGCAGTTTTAGAACGCTCTGCTACTTTTCATTTTATGTGCATCTGTGTCTGATTGGGAACTAGAATAGGGTGATAGCCTGCCTGTGATCTTTTATTCATTCATTCACTCTCCTCACTCCTCGCCTCCGCACCAGGGAGCTTAGCATCTGACAGCCCTTACCGAAAACCACCAGCTGGAGTAACAAGAGTTGTCTGTGTGTGTATGTGTCTGTCTGTGTCAGAGGGCAGGTTAGGGCCACTATGAGTTGACAGCAGTGGAAACCTCAGAGCACAGCAGATGGTTTGGACAACACTGAACATTTGAAGAGTCTTAAAGCTTGGAATAAAACGACCCTTTTGTAACATTGTTTGTGACGATTTTAAACATATATCTTTAATTTGTTTAAAGATGACCTGGTAGGATCCAATGTCTGTTGAGGGGATTTTTTTTGCCATTGTACCAATCTGGAAAACTGGCATTTTTAGATTGGGGTTACTTTGCTAAGCTACCCGCATAGTTCTCTTTTGGGAAAATTCATGGGAATTATCATATCAATACCCTCTATTGAATTGACTGTTGACATAAAATGGGCTATTGGTGAGAGAAGCATGTCTTCTGACTCAGAGTACGGTGATTCCATTATTCTGATGATGTCACAGTCTGGAGGTTCTCTCATCCTAACTAATTACTTGTCCACTGCCCAGTTCCCAACTCTCCTCACACCAACAGCTGATTTCACTCACCTGATGCTGATCACCTGCAATCCGGGCAAGCATAAAGACTCCAGGCTGAGACTCATCCAGTTGCCAGCTTCTTTTTTGTAACTTTTTTGTAACCTCCTCCCGCC
>CAAKHD010010878.1:38561-61939 GCA_901007705.1 Fistularia tabacaria | reverse complement strand
CCCCAGTGCTTTGGACTACCTACCGTTAATGATACTGCTACCTTTGTTTTTTGTGCACTGGCCTCAGATGAATAATCCTCGTGAGCATTCAGGTCCTGATGTGTTTTTTTTTTGTGACTGATGAACCAGAGAATAAAGAATTCCAGCTTCATACTAATGTGTGAGGAAACCTTTTGTTCTCACAAGTTTCAATACAATTTTAAAACATTTGTATAAATCTGACAAGCAGGCTAATCAGCTGATCTGCTTTACTCTTAAAAAAGGCAGCCAAGACAAACACATTGCCTTTTGTCAGCATTTGTTTCACAAGGTTGTAAATGCAGCAGATCAAAGCATGACCCCCCAAAGAAGAGCCTGTATTTGTATTGAATACATTTAAATGCTGGCTCATTTTTCCAAAGACCAGTACACAACGCGAATAGAAGATTAGAATTAAATTAGAATTGCACCAAGGACCAGGTAGTATCCATGAGACAAAGTCTTTTGATGTTTCCCACGGTGAAACAAGTACAAGTGGAAAGTTCGTTCCAACAGATGAACCGCGGTATCTAATGATGTAAAACATTCATTTTCTGCACATGTAAGCATAATACTTGAGCAGAAAATCAAGATATTCCAAAATAACATCTAGATTTGTACAATGTACTGTTGTTTTTATTACCTTCACAGAAAGATGTTTAGCTTCAGTGAATACATGTCTTTGTATGTATTGTTAATGTTGTCAATATAGAAATGACATAAATATTACATCAATACAATCCTGTTCATTCCATTGTAGATTACATTTCCCAGAGGATATTGTCTTACTTTCTTCTTTAGCAGATGTAAAATACTTACCCATTTCTACTCGTCCCGGAAAAGCTGTGTCAGCAGACTAAAAGAGTTATTATGGGGTACTGGGAAGTAGAATTGGGGACAGCTTGCTTCATTTCTTTTAGTAAGAAGGGTATACAAATATGTTCTGCTTGAAGTGAAACCGAGGCACAATGCATTTTTCTCTTTCCTTTTTTTCACAGCAGAGAGGAAAATATTTTTTACATGTGAGGCTTTAACAGGAAGTTGCAAACAATTTGTTTCCCATGTTAGCCTGTACTTACAACACTACAATATTATTGCACACAGAAGCTGACTGTTTTCCACTACACCTGCAAGCACTAGGAAGACTTATTTGGTGCCTCTCAACAGCAAATCAAACTCTTCAGATCTTAAAGCTACATACAAAGGTCAGATCAAGTTATTTAACTTACTTTAACGTAACAAATAAAGATATATCTATAAGCCTCGGTCACAATAATTGTTAGAAGTAAGTTCAATAAGTTGCATGTTTTTACTAACAAAATTGAGAAGTGTTCTTTGTGTACAATGAGTGTGATATGGATTTCTGCCTTCACTCAAATTCAGATAGCCTTCTATCTGAATTTAAGCATCTACAGTCCATCATCTTATTTACTTGTTTCTTTGACGAATGTGACTCCATTTATTCCCCTCTGTCGTTTCCCAAATCATCACAGCCAATATGTACTATCCTGACAGATGAGAGGGTTGCTAGTTTCTCATCTAACATCAGTGTCATAGGAAAGATGGAGGTCAGTCATCTCAGATATTTCTGGCCTTTTCATGTCCCTTAACACACACACACACATAGACAGACAATTTCTGCTCCAGGTTGCTATGGCAATCTCATGATGAAGAGTTATGATTGACTCGCTGAGGTAAAACCTGTGCTTTGATTGCCACAGTGTGCTTCATAGGATATGCCAGGATATTTCCTTTCACAGCCACATTTCCCAAATAATGTCACAACATAAAATATTTACATGTTATTTTTCTCACTCACAATATGTACAGATTTGCAGTTCGCAAAAAAAGCTGTAAACACCTTTGTGTGGTACATATTAAGTTTTAATGAGTCAACAACATGAAATGACTTAGAGTGTAATTTCAGAGCCGACTATCTCTAATCAGTTGAGGCATACCTAAAAATTTATGGTCATTGATGGGCTGTGTTTAGTTTGTATTTCTGTCATTTTCATTTCATCATTATGCAATGATAATATCTTCTTGTAATGAATCACACTGTTGGAAAATACTTAATGGTGTGTCACTGCATTAAAGTTCTTACCGGTTTACTGACAAAATGTATTTAAGTTTACGTAATTATTGATTGAAGTCATGAATCACAGTAACATGACTTAGATTTGAATAGCAGCCTGTCACCATGGCAACAACCAAGTTCGGTGCAGACTTTCTTTTATTTTAACATGAGCAATGTGCAGATCTAGTATTCCCTCCACAAAAGTGGTCCTGATTAATTTATACATGGCATTATTGCGAGGCGGCAAAGCAGCACAGCGGTTTCTACTACCCTTACACAGTGCCAAAGACCCTAGTTCGATTCCTTTCCGTGTGTTTTTCCGTGTGTTTTTTCAGTGCAAAAGCATGCAGGACATTAATTGGATAATATAAAACATACAGGAGGTTAATTGGAATTAATTTGGAAAAATTGTGTGAATGAGAGAGTGAATGGCTGTCTATGTGTCCCTGCAATTGTCTGCCGATCAGTCCAAGGTTTAGCCTGCCTCTTGGCCAATGACAGCTAGGACCCCTGCAACCCTAAATGCAGGGAAAGTGATAGATAATGGATGGTATTGTTGCCAATAAACATTATGTGCCAAATATCAGTAAATTTTAATATTGCTGTAGATATTTTTGGCAAATATCCCTCTGTTGTTATGATGAATTTCAGTGTTGATTTTACAACTCCCATCCTGAGAACTTCCAGACAGCTATTTACTAATATACAAGAGTAATTTGAAGTTGCTATTCATTTCACCTATCATGATAATTTTATATTTCAGTCACCATTTTATTCACTTCTATGAATAGGTACTTTTTCAGATGTAGCTGTGATTGTAAAATAGATTTTTTTCTGAAGAAGAATTCGACTTTGATTAGTCTTTTGTCATAAAACATGATCAAATCAAGACTTGACTCAACTAAATCACAAAAAAACTACCTATTGAATTTAACATGAGAATTTTGATTTTTACGAAAGTTCAAACCCAAACGTTTACAACAAAACAAACCAACTGTACTCTCCCTAACTAAAGTTCGAATTTGACATGAACTTTTTGAGCAAAGAGAAGGCCATTCTGCGGCAGTGGAGCAAGATAACTATCCTAATAGCACTTGGTACCTGTGTGTACAATGACAATGTTTATCTCAATTTTACAAACAAAAAAATGGGTAGAGGGATGCTGCGGTTGGGACTGCCAGGTCTGTGGCCGTGAGGAAGACCAAAGAGGAGACTTATTGATGCAGTGAAAGAGGATGTAAAGGTAGGGGATGTGACAGCAGAGGATACAGGCTTTTAGATGGGGGGAGATAATTTGCTGTGGCAGGGGAGGGGAAGTGGTAGTAGTATTACTATTTAAGAGCTGTGGTATCGTTATTATTGGTATCATTATTAGTAGTGTAATCATTTGTAGGACCCTGACCAGTATTATGTATAGTAATATTATAATGTAATATATTTTAGTCTAATTTCACAACAATTCAGTATATCTACAGTGTAAATGAGAATTCAAAAAGAGACACTTTCACAAGGGTGAAATGAAATGTGTGAAAACCTCAGCAACATGTTGAAACATGTTTCTATGTAACGATCACTCTAATTGCAGGAGAACACCACTCCTTCCGAACCAAGCACCACACATTAAAAAAGATAAATATCCAATGATATCGAAGCATGAATACAGTGCAGAGAGACTTAACACATGCTGTACCTTTGCCTTAAATACTTTTTAATATAATCTTATATGGAATTCAACCTGGTTCATCTACTCAAGATTATGAACAGACAACACACACGGTGTTGCCAAAGCTACAAATTTCAACCTCCTTGATTTTAGGATGTTGAGTTGTTTCCTTGAGTTGTTTCATTTGTTTTTACGTGCATGTACTATCAGAAAAAAATCATTTGCATGAGTAGAATCACTTGCTTCCCTCTGCAAACAGTGGGACGGACATGAATCACTTCCAGGCTTTTTCCTCACTCTGTTTCCATACTACGTTTAGATTTGGTGTATTGAGGAACCACAAAGCAATCATAAGATATCAAATTTGCAATGAATCAAATGGTTCATGGTTATAAAGTCAATGAAAATTCATAGTTCACAGTAATATCTAAAAAGCATTCAGAAGGTTAAATGTGCATAAATGCTCATGTTAATTTAAGTGTATTTTCTTTTGAAGGAGTAGAAATACACTATGCAAAACAGATCCCCCAGTTTCTGTGGGTAACAGTGCAATGGTGGGCAGATGTTACAATGTCATCAGTTCATTTATGATTTCATGGGTTATCATTCTCAGTTCTGAGTTTCACCTGTCACATTGTTGTGTACTCAGATCTACAACCATTACAAAAGGGAGCAAGATGCTCTGATCCTGGCTTGTGAAACTGAGTTTGGCTCACTGTTTATCTGCATTAATGTACTGGACATATACAAAAAATGTTTGGAATAATATAATAACTGAGGACCTCCAGACTTAAAATGAAAAGCCACACTGAGAAGCAAAGAAGCCATGGTATGATACAACTGTGAACTTGGACCATAAAGATGAAGTGACAGCCAACAGAGCTACCTCTAGGGCAACCAGCAACTATTCATTAGCAACCATTCAGTTTCCACCCCATGAATACTCCAAGTAGTCAACGTTAAGTTAGACCTCAATTATTGAAGCAGCTTCCAGAGCTAGTGTGTCAGCTGAAGCTACCAAAGTCAAAGTTGTCTGTGCTAAAATAAACTTACAATTTAAGAAAAAAGTGCAAGACTAAATGCATAGTTGGGAGCCTTCAAAAACGAAAAAGAATCAGCAGTAGCTCTTCCCAAAGCTAAAATTTCAGAGGCCGCTGTGGCCACAGAGCATCATGATCTAATGAGTATGTGGAGTTCCATATCACCTCAAGTAGTTTAAAAAAGGACAGAATAATATTTGCAGTGTCAAACCACCCACAATGTTTGATGTCAACACCAAAAAAAAGGACTAGCATAGTATGTGAGTCACCATTTGATACATTATCAATGCTCTCAACAGTGAGAAGCAATTTAGTATATACCTTAGAGGGGGAGGTAGATAGCGCTCCTGCCCTGACAGACTGACTGTTTGTGCCTATGCACCAAACAGCAGCTCAGGGTAGCCACCCTTCTTTGAGTCCTTGGTTTGTTTAACTTAACGCTATGCATTCCTTATGCATGATTTTATTAACTTTTAAAGCTTCATTCCCTGTGATTGATTTATTTGTTCTGAACTTGGTCTTAACTCAGTAGACTTCGAGCCCATTGCGATCTGCCAACATTTCATGCTTACTCACATCATTAAGCTGTGGAGTGGCACAGCATCTATTTTCTTGAGCAGCCCAAATCGAACATCTGTGTGTGTGTTTTTGTGTGTGTGTGTGTTTGTGTGTGTGTGTGTGTGTGTGTGTGTGTGTGTGTGTGTGTGTGTGTGTGTTTATGTGTTTGTATGGAGATTAATCCTCTGTGCTGTCTTGCAGCCTGATGGCAGTAGCTGTATATCTATTGAAGGTAAACTAATCTTGATCTGCTTAATATTTTTTTCAGTCAATCTCAGTTCAAATGGGCAGAACTTAGATCGTCTTACATTAGTTGCATCAGCACTAATGAAAATGTGTTGTCCTTTCAGCAATAGCATGCACAATAAATATCTTGTGGCACAAATATTTGTTCAAGAGTACCAGAAGATTAACTGTAAAGACCTGTGTATGTTGAAATGCAGGAATGTACAAAAAATATATGTATTGCATACTGAAGTATTTGTTTTTCTGCTTCACTGTGCTTTTGGTATGCATTTCAATGAAATTCCTAGTGGAAACTTTGCAAACACAATCATGGAAGTGAATACAAGTCTATCCACAGTATTTTGTCACAATCTAGATTGAGGCAAAATTACATTGCTATGCAATCTATGTTCTGTTTCTTTTTTTGAGAGTTGACTGAAGAGCTCTCATAATTACCCCCAGAGGCTGCTCATACTTAAAGGATTTTTCATTCTTTTTGAAGAACAGGTCATTCTTTTTGTGGCTAAAAGCTGCTGCATGGATGCACCTCTACGTTTGAGTCACACTCACCTAAATCTCATCAGATCTTATCTGGAGTTAGGAAAATTAAACAAGCATGTCATGCCAGCTTTTGCTGAGCCAAACGCTCTTTTATGAATATAAAATTAGCATAATTAGTGGAAATTAATTTTATCACTAATAGTTCTGTAAAAAGAAAATGAAGCAAGCTAACAGAAGATGTACTTATATCAGTTAAGTTATGTTGTTATCATTTGGGAGAGGAGAGGGGTTTTGTTTATTTTCTGTTTGATGAGAAACACTACATTGGACACTTAAAAATATCATAGATCATCATCATAGATCATACATTAAGCTCTTATCAATTTAGTAGCCAATATCGTATTGCTTAACCTCCCAAAGGGTGATTATCAAAGTTCACAAACAGATAAAATCAATTTGTCCAAACCATCCCTAATTGATGCTTTGAAGCAGTGGGAGGCAGCCTGGGAATGCATCAGGATCCCCCCGGAACAGCTGGACCAAGTGGCAAGGGAGAGGGAAGTCTGGGCCTCTCTGCTTCAGCTGCGCCTCTCACAACCCATTCTCTGATAAGCGGTTGAAAATGGATGGATGAATGGACTTCTTCTTTAGCTTAAAAACATCACTCGACATGGACGTTCACCTATGGGTGTGGGGATTAAAACCTCGACAGGCACTGACAACCTTACGACCACAGCTCCTGTCTGCCGCCTTGACACTGAGACATGGAACATGGCCCACTTGTTCCCCCCAATCATGCCTTTCCTGGTCTCACTGTCGCTGCCATGTGGGCATCGAAGACCTGCAGTGCTCTGTGGCAGCCCCTCTAAATTTCCAAAAAGGCTTGGTCAATTGAACTGAAGAAGGGAGGCTTCGGGTTGAACTCCAATGTACAGGCACCAATAAGGGGGGGCAATCAGTATGTCCACAGCTGCCCGGAGCCTCTCCCTGGTGGCTCCTCCAGTTTAGAAACGAGTCCAACCTCTCTCAAGATGCCAGGTTCCAGAGGCCGAGCTGTGTGTCAAAGTGAGTCCAACTATATCTAGAACCTCTCAACCTCATGCACCAGTTCAGGTTCCTTCCCCACCACAGAGGTAACGTTCCATATACCTACAGCCAGCTTCTGCAGCAAAGGATCGCCCCCCCACTTCGGTCAACATTTGGCTCACATTACGCTTGACCCCATTGGTCCCTCCTGTGGGTGGTAACCCATAGGAGGCCAACCCAGCTGAGCCCAAGGATGCAGGCCTGGCCACCAGGTGCTCACCATTGAGTCCCACCCCTGGGCCTGGCTCTGGGGGGGCCCTGATGACCCAAGTCCAGGTGAGAAAAAGCCAGGTCATGCTTTGTCTGGTCTCTAAATCGGTACCTGTTTGCCTTGGGTGATCCAACCAGGGGCATAAAACCTCTCTTAGGATCACTGGGGCCTGCAAACCCCTCCCCCACAATAAGGTGGGAGAGGGGCTCAAGACTTATGACTCAAGATTTTTAATTGTCATCAAGCAAGCATAGTGACATTTTGCTTGTTTAGGATGAGGAAGATGTGGAGTCCCCCATCCTCACCACCTGAGGCTGGTTGGTGAGAAAGTCTCTGATCCAGGAACATAGTGATACGGACAATCCCAGGTTGTGGAGCTTCGTGGCCAGCTTGTCAAGGGGGTCAAGGTGGGGCCTTTGTATATTTTAAAGTTGAAATGAATTTCAAATTTTGAGGAGAATGGAGATAATGAGCATAAAAAACTTGCATATCATGCCCTCTGAGGATCATTTGACCACAGTTAAAAACAATTGTAATTTTTCCAAATAAAGTCTTACACATGGACTCAGTGTGAATCCTTTCTGTTCCAACTGCAGCTTAAATGCCCTGTTGCTTTCATGGTGGTCAAAGGGCCAGGTTCACTGACTGATTAAAACCTATGAAGTCACTGAGCAATATTATTATGGTAGTTAAATTGCAGTGAACACAGAAGACTACTCAACTGGCTTTGTGATTGAGGGCACATCAGGAAACAAACAGGATAATATCCATCCCAAAGGTACAGCAACAGAACACACTCACTTTGTCAGTATAAAAGACTTGTTCTACTTTAAAAGTTACAATTCTTATATTCACGTCATTGCGCAACCCAATTAGAATGTAATTAACTATATTTTATTCCATATTCTGTTCAATTTTCCCAATAAAGTCCTGTCTTATCTTTGTGGGGACGAATGACTGTGGGTTGATTTTGTCCCAAAGTCTCTGAAAACAAAAGCTGGAGAGATACAGGGTCAGTATTAGACCTAAAATTGAATTGTTTTTTTCATTTGCGGTTGTGCTTTCGTATGTGTCTTGTCCTGAAAAAACCTTGGGAGATGTCTTGTTGATAGCCTAAATTATATAAAAGAATTAAAATTATGATGTGAGAGAAGAGGATGCAGAGGATTTGCTGTGGTGACCCCTGAAGGGAGCAGCAAATAATAAAAGAAGAGGAGGATATGAACAAATCAAATTAAAATGTGAGTCAATGTCAGAGTTGATTATTTATCCTATGTCACTGCTCTCAGAGTACTGCATTTTCTTCAAATCTCCACCAGTGCAACTATAAGTCAGTCTCTTTTAGTCTCCATGACAACTGCGACATATTGTCCCTGTTTACTTCCATTTTAAAACTGTGTGGGCCAAATCCATATAGTATGTAAGGGGTGTTCAATTCAAATCTACATTTTCACCTCTTGATACTAGTTTGAGTTCATTTTTCTAAACAAATGTTTATATTCTATATGCTTCATGTGTATTTCTCAAAGCAGATTAGAAGGTAACATTTAACATTTATTCTGATTAACTGATTTATTAAAGTAATGAATGGCACTATTTTTTTAATCAGAGCATTCGATTATATGTATGTTTGTATGTATGTATGCATGTGTATGTGTGTGTGTTTGTGTGTGTGTGTGTGTATGTATAAATGAATGTATTCATTTATTCATACATCAAAAGTTATGCTTATGTGCTACTTCAAGATTTCAGACAGCTACCAGTTATTACACTGACACCAGATTCTAAGAATAAAAGGGTTCACTGATGTTGATGACTGATTAATGACTCATAATGAGTAGGTCTGAGTCATAGAAGGCTCTAAATCTGGACAAAAAAATCTTATACAGCTTAAAAAAAGATCCACTTGCAAATGATATTTTGACTAAAGAGGATTATTGATTAATGATACATTGCATTGATGATACATTGAAATACTGTATATTTTTTAAGAGCCAATGGTTCCCCCTCTCCACTAAAGAAAAATATACACTTGCAAAAACAAAAAAGCAAGACTTTTTTTTTGTTGCTTTTCCAATTGGGGAAAGTGAGTTATCTTGCACCTTTTCCTGATCACTTTGATTTCATTAGACTGACTTCACAGAAATCCCACATCATTCAATGTAAAGGAATGTTTGAATTAATCTTTTGACTGTGATTTCAGAAAGAAGAAATAATTTCAAGGATAGCAATTATAAAACGCAAAATAATTTGTCATTTCCTTCCTTTGCACTGCCCCTGGCAGTGGAGAGTAGTTCTCCTTAAAAATCAGAGATTTCTCTCAAGATCAGATCGGAGTTAAAATGTGTCTTGAGGAACGCGAGGAAATCTTGTAACCAGAAAAGAAAAGAAAAGAAATCACAATTTTTCAATGCCCAAATAATGTCAGATTCCTGCACAAAGACTATATTTTATTAATATATGACAAGTACATATGGTGACAATGGTTGAACGATGTCTCACTAAACTGAAATGATAGAGCTTGACAAAGAACATGTTGATGAGGATGGAGCAATGGATTTATCAGCAACCACATGACAAATCGTGAGAAAAGTGTCGATCATCAAGGCTGCACATTTTCCTATCAATACAAAATATCTCAGGAGAAATATCATCATTCTCACTGTTAATATTCAGAGATTGCCACCAAGAATCATTCAGTGATAACTCTTGTCTCTTAGAAGAAGATACGAGTGAATCATTTACCCATCAGCACAGACCAAATAGTCATTGTAGCGTATTGAAAGTTCCAGCTGCTCAGAGCCTGGAGGTCATGCAGCTGGCCTCCCCTTGCCTCGTAATTAGATGTCTAAAGCAGAATGAAAATGATTACTGTGTTGCTCATACAACCATTTATCAGTTGCATAGAAAGCAATATCACAATTCTTTTTTTTGCTCATGAACAGATAAGTCTGACCAGTCTCTGGATGGTGTGTTGAGGACACAAGACACATTGAAACTATGGGCACGCAGAGAAATGTTCGGTGACTCTCGAAGAACAACAGCATGAGGAAATAAAACCAACATAAAAGAAAGCGTCCTCCTCATCATCTGTATGTGATAATTAAAATATTTCTCAATGTAAAATATAAGGTATTTAGATCCGATAATCTCTGTATGCTGTATAAGTATCACACAACCATTCTTTGAAGTATATATGACATATCTATATTGTTTCCTCAATGCCAGGGGTGAAAGTAGACATCTAATAAGCTATCTACATATTTGGCCGCTGCCACCAACACCTCCACACACACTATGCCTTTGCAGTGAAACTTAAACTGTCACAGGATTCAACAATTCTTGTGTTTAAGGTCACCCACAGCTAAGAGGGATGTCTGACTTTTTAAGCTTTTTTCACAAGGCAGGAGGTGCTAAAGGAGAAGCCTTTTGTTGTGTTGGTACCCATGAATCTGTAGTCAAATTCTGAAATGTCCTCATTTATGGTGAAAAGGCTATGTCTGGTCTCACTGCTTGCATAAAGCTTTCTCTGTTGGTCAGACTAAACTGTTGTCCACACTGTCATATTTTGGTACAAATCATGCATTGTTGGTAAATCTCAAGCGGCTTATTTTTGAAATCAGTTGTTTGCAGTGATATAATCTGCATGTTTACAGAGAAATTTAGGAGATACACAAGTTGGAAAAGCATATCACGTATCACATAGTGCTCAGGGATCTGAATTTACTACTCATTTACTACTCATGAATCCTCATGAGTTCAACCCTCACAATTGCAATAAATTACAATCGAGGATGAATGTGATATGGTCTTACCAGTGGATGCTGCAAATATATCAAATATATATTGGATGTTTGACAGAATATTGAGATTAAATTTGTATTTGACTGTACTGGAATTGTTGTCTGCATTTCATAAAGAGGTAATGCATCTGTATTAGCAATATGTTAAAAAATTGAAAATTTATATCATCCATATCATATGATGATATTCCAATTGATCCTCCTGTTGGACGGCAACAATCAGGAAAATAATCTGAAATGATAAGCAGAAAGTATTGTAAGAGATCATTTTCAAATGCAATTGAGAAAAAGGAAACAGCATGTTTTTGCCATGAGGTGACTTTTCATGTTGCTACTGTTGGATAAGTCTATGCTTCACCCTGCATATGAAATACAGCAGGCGAATTAATGTTGAAAGAATTAGGGAAAAAAAACAATGGTGTTCTGTCTCTGCAACGTTTTTTTTTCCAAGACTTCAGGAAAAAGATACACCAAATCAAAATTCACTGTTCTTGAGAGATGAAAGAATATTTCAGGTTACCAGCAGTGACTTTTTCTCCCTATGAGTTCTCTGTGTCACTCTGAATTAATTTGCATTTAGCATGATTGTTCACTGATGGGAGCCTGGAATTATCTGTAGTTGGCCACCTCTCAACATTTTTCTGTTTGCCAAAGGAATACAGAATCCCAAACAAGCCGTCACATTTTGACATGGCATATAAAACCTCATTTAAAAAGGATTGCAATGCTGCTGCTTGCCTCCACTTGCAAGTCAATGACCAACAAATAAAAGTTGTTACTGGAGAAAACAAAAACATTAGGACACATTTTCATAGTTTTATGGATTTATTACAGATTATTGAATAAGGACTATCTAAATAATCTCCAGTAACGCAATGATTTACAAATCAATAGCCGTAAATCAGAAGCATTTGCTGAAAATACAATTTAATCTTTTACCTCTAAAAACTGCTGTTGTGCTTCTCTGTGAGAACAGCTTCACCTGCAATGAGGAATCGTACAGAGACAGGCTGTGACTCAAAGCTGCTTGAGTTCTTTCACATTTAATTCTGGGAAATCAGACAAAGTTCAACTCAAGCATACTCATATATCTTTGATACATGCAATGTTTGCAATAACAACATTGCTGAGAAGCAAAACCTTGCAGTCAAATACTTCCACATATTTAGTTTGTGTAGTTTGGCTGGTTAAAAGCCCTAGTCCTATGATTTAATAAACTTGAGAAAATAAAGGTATGCACATGTTTGTATATCATGGATAGGCAACTGGTGAACCTCAAAGCTTTCTAATCAGGACAAATTTAGTTTAATTCTAAAGCTAATCGTAAGTGTTTCCAAATGAAAATTACAGAGACCCGCAGTAGATTAATCTTGTATATGCGAACTAACAGTTTTGATGAGATAGTTTCAGCACAAATGTTTCTTCTTTAGTGTTTCAGGATCTCTGCATATTTGTGGCAGAGCTGAGATATGTTAATTCTTAAGTGCTCGCTGTTTTTAAAGGCATTTCTGTTTGTCTGATGTTTTAATTTGCTCCCTTACGAATGATTCAACATTTTTTAACCAGAACAATACAGGAAAAATCACTTCTAGTTGAACTGTAAAATGAATATAACATTATAAGGTTATTGACAGTAAATATTTATATACACCAAAATATGGTGGTGTTCATTTTAGAAGTCGATTGCCAGTTGATCACAAGACCGTATATGGAGACAAACAACTATTCAGTCTCTCATTCACATGTCTGGGCACGTTACAGTCTCCAATTTACCTACTGCTTGTTTTTGGTCTTTGGGGCGAAACTGGAGAAAAAAAAAATCTCAATTCTACTGATTATAAGATCAATGTGGTAACAAAATAACTCTTGTTACCAGACATATCAATTAATACTTAACCTTACTAATAATTTCATCCAGAGGTCACTTTTAATAATTGTAATTTTACTCTTTTGTTTCCAGTACCTGATGTTGGCATTGTAGCTAACAAAGAATAAAAACAAAAATAATAACAATGGCATGTTACTTGTCTCCCTGATTCGTGTTTTTTAAAATTCTTTTTACTTCAGCCTATCAATAAGGCCCGAAAAAGGTAATCGGCTACAAAAGACACGCTCTGCAGTAGAGTGAAAATTAATTACGGAGCAACAGCATTATGAGGTTAGCTTTGAACTCAGTGCTAGAAGCCTTCAGCTCTTGGTAAGTTTCCATGGCCTGCAGCAGAATGGAGACTCTTGAGATAGGTAGCATCTCATTGTTTTTTTCAGCCAGGTATTCACATTCTTATGAGGCAGTCTGTTCCAAGAGGCTGCTCTCAGGACAGTAAAACTTTCAATGACTGCATCAAAAAAAAAGTTGTTGTAAAGTCAGTCTCCTGAATTAGCATGCTATCTTTTCTTGTCTATTAAAGAGTTTTTGGATGACTCCTGCATTTGCCATCATTACCACCAGCTTAAAGGCCTTAAATTCAGCTTCTGGTTTCACGGGAATTTACTGACTTTACTGTGTCCCTATCTTCGACACCTCATTGCAGTGTTGAAAGATACCTGTTGGATTCAACAGGTGCCTCACACAAGGTAGACATTCTTATGGCTATTAGACAAACACACCGTGAATGAACAATAAAACAAGCAAATTCTCAAGACCTAATGAAAGTGATGAAATCTTCAATAATCAATAAGCACTTTCCACTGCATTGGATTTCACCACAACATCATCTGAAATCATTTATAGCAGGCAGACTAAAGAGCCTAAGAGCCATTTACATTTCCCCAGCCATGTAATGCTACAGCTAAATTACTCACGAGTGTTTCTGTGATTCTTAGTAGGACAAAGTAAACATGGCAAAGTAGAAATGGCAATGCTGGCTTACCTAGTTTAACTTTTGATGGAATAGATGAGCAGCATTTTATCTCTCCGATGTCATTTAAAGTATATTACATATTATTGTTGAAGGGTCTCAGCCAAGGACCTAAAGGTGTGTTACGATCTCAAGAAATGGCATCACAGAATCAATTAAGTCTATTGCAAAATCAACCCTTTCTAGTGAGCCAATATCAGCCCAAAACATTCCAGCAATCATCATTGATTCACCCTGCAAAGATGATGACTTTTCCTTGGAACTTTGAGTCAACGATCAAAAAGAAATCTGGTAAATGCAGTTGGTAAGCCCATGGATATATATCAGTGATGCATGAAGAATCATGTCTTTTTAAATTAAAGGACAAAATAAAATAAGGATAGTCCTGCTAGCACTGTTCAGCTGCATAACCAATAGTGTTATCATAGTACTATGATAGTCATGATGCGGGACTAAAATAATAAAAAAAAAACATAAAAAGATAAAAAGATAAATATAATAATCTTGGACAGAATCACGATTTTTTTTTCATAAAGAATACATAGAGAAGAGGCTTTACTCTTAAATAATATTTGTAAATCTCCCTTCTTAGAGACCTGCCTATTGTGTCAGGGTCCTCTCCCACACTGGTATAGGCCCCTCGTGACAACATGTGTCATCCATTACAGAACATTTTGTCACGCTGTTTTTGTCCATCCCTGACAAGCTGCAATTATATTAGCATGCTCTGAGAAGTCAGACTCCACAGACAGCCTCATATTTGAGGGCAATGAGAAGCTTTTGAACAGACTTGTACACAACAAAATTGAGCTCACGGCCCTATATGATCATTGATAGCTTCATAGATCACACAGACTTTTTTAACTTCTGCTACATTCATACATGATATTTCATCTTTAACATCATACTGTACCCAGTCAACTCATAACTGGGAACTTTTGGGTAAAAATTCAGTCAAACCTAATTAACTGATAAAGTTGCCAAAAAAAGCGAAAAGAAAAAGTAGGGTTTGATCTGCAAGTATTTTTTTCCTCTTACTGTTGCATGTACAGGCTGTGCTTTTTGTGTCATACAATTATTGTAACTGTAACATGTAATTAAGACGACTTTCAAAAAACAGTCTGCTCCACTTCATTTTCATTGGCATATCTTTGAATGTATTTACTTTTTAGAGCATAAAAAGGATTAAAGCGCAAACTGAGAAATGAGAATTTTCCATAAGCTTTTTGCTCACCATACCATCTGCCACTGCGAGAAAACACAAGCTCCTTTTGTAATGGAAGAACAGCCATCCAACACAACAAAGATTGTGGAGAGGTAATGGAAGGCTCCTTGTTTTTGGTTATAATGATGATTAATCAAAATTACTGATTTGTTTGCTCAAAACTACTAAAACTGCCAATTGACAGTGTCTGCCAAGGAAGGAACTTCAAGGATCATTGACCGCAAAGGTAAAATGGCTTCATTCAAATGTGTCCATATTAACAACTTACTGAATGATAAACAATGGAAGTCAACGCCTATATTCCTGCCCCAGAAACACTCTCAAACTCTTCCAAAGAGAACCGAGGCCAACCAAGCTTGTAGTCACTCCAGCCCATTCTGAGATACCCAAAGTTTGTCTTACTGTGAAAATGCATAAATTATCCACTGATGATCTACAGTATCAAAGAGTAATCCTCATCATTTGTCCGAACCATCTCCCAATTCAAAGAAGCAGAGGCTCTACTCCATGAGCAGATATCTGTGATCCTAACTCATCTCTAAGCCAAAGTCATACAGAGGACAATCGTTTTAGAAACTTGTAACTAAGCCCATGTCCTTACAGTCATAATGCAGAGTTTGTGACTATAGATGAGAGTTGGAACATAAATTATTTGGATTCCAGCCCAGCTCCTTCGTTACCACAGCAGATCAACCTGTCTGTTCATCACAATCAGATTTAATTTTTACTTCAGAATTGACTATTTACTGGCCCAGAGCCAGCTGGAGGCCATATGGAAATATGGCCAATAGGACCAAATTATCACCATTTGGCAGAGAAGCAGGGAAGTAATCTTGAGGTCCCCGTACTGGAGACTCTCCATCCCCCAAAATGGGAACAGAAATTCTGTTCATGAAGAATTAACAGAATCATTTAGAGAAGGAAGCCTTGGTGAAGCTCACACACCCTTTGGAAATCTAAAGAAGCACACACAATGTTTGTACGGGTGGCCTGTAATAACAAACCAGGGATTACATACTACTGTTACGCATTTCAACCAAGTCTATGTACATGTGGATGATGGAAAAACCCAACAGGATCCCAAGAGAATGAAGACCTGATTCACGACTGGGATGACATTCTTGTTCCTTCAAAATCAAAGGCTGAACATTCCACCGAGGTCCCCTTTTAGTATGCTGGCCTAAACTTGACCCAGGGCGCTGATCAGCACAAGTCATCTGTATCTGGAACACACCCACTTGTCTTGGTTTTTAGAAATGGCAGCTACAACCCTTGTTTGCCCCTCCTTAGGTACTGTCCCTAATATTCATGTAGTATTGGAGAGGTGTGTCAGCAAGTTTCTGGAGGAAACTCATCTACACCTGGTGCCTTGTCACTATTGAGTCTTTCTGCTCTGTCTCCTTCACAGAGGACAAATCAGATGGGTTCAGGAGAACCATAAAGTGCCCTTTCTACTACCTAATAATGTCCACAGTCATGGTCTATAGGTATCCTCCTGCTGCAAAGAACTTGAACCAAGCCAAGCATCACTTCTTGATTTGTCTAACATTTGTTCAGATCCTTTTTGTTTGGCAACTGAAAGTCCTTTTCCATGAACTCTCCAAATTCCTCCAGACCCCAGGTTTTTGCTTCTACAACCACCGTGGCTACAGCCCTTCCAGCACCTTTGTACTTGTCCACCATTTCAGACAATCCCTGGCCCAGGTTTCCTCAAAAGGCACTGCTCTTCTGCTTGATGCTGTCTCTAACCTCCTAACAAAAATCAATGACCCTCTGACCCCCTGTGAAGGATAAGTAGTTTAAATAAAACAAATAGATGAAAAATGTTTCTTTGAGAAATCACCTGAATGACAGATAAATGTTTTCAATTCTGCCTAGATAGTGGTGGCGAATAGTCCCCTTTCCCACTTTTTTCATGAGCAGAGTTCATTGATCATTCCCCCACAACTGAGACACTCAGTGGGAAACAGAAACGTGGGCAGACAATGAAGAGGAATCATGGGTGAGGATATGGTCTTGTCTTTTTCCCTACTGTGGCCTCTCTGAGGTGAGATGGGTAGGTGGGCTCAGCACTCAACCACTCGATGCTTCCCTCCCACATTCTGTCGAGTACAATTCACCATGGCAACCAGAGACTGGCGTGTGATGGTGGAACAGAGACTGCAGGGAGAAGGATCAGTGTCCCATGGAGAGTCTCATTGAGTGCTGGTGCAGTGGAGCACATACTTCTTCAAGAGATATGTCAATAAAACAATTGAAAAATCTGATCTCAAATTGTTAATAGAAGATGTTCGTGACTAAGTGTGTGCCTAAAATTATCCTAAACTTGTAAAGATATAAAATCGAATGACCACTGAGATTAGCTAAATCAGAATCAGAATACCAAAGTTTTGAATATTATGAGTTTGTAATTATATTGCACTTGACTGAGAAACCCCTGTGATATTCTCACTGGAGTCCCCAATGGTATGGACTTTGTTGCCTCAAGATTGCTTGAATTAATCCTACCAAGGAGTTCAAAATATTGATAAAATGTCATGAATATATTGATTTATTAAATTATGAAAGCAATTCTGTGTCCTTTTTTTTGTCCACGGATTGTATTATGTCTGTGCATATTACAGTAGCATACATCATTTTTTATGTGTGTGCATATATATATATATATACATGTATATATCTATGCACACACACATATATATACATGTATGTATATATATACACACACATAAAAATGATGTATGCTACTGTAATACGCATATTTTATATTTTCCACATAATTTTTTTTTCAAGCCCTGTTTTTATATAAAGTTTAAGGTTTTTGAATTATGATTTGTTTCATGTATTTTTTTACCTATTTAATGTCCTTGTTACACTGAGTTTTGGGTGAATTTCTGTAATTTACCTTAGAATTACTATTACTATACTATTACTATACTATTTGAATGTCACAGTGAATGGATGAGAAATTATGAAAAGTTAATGACAATAGTGCTGTGTCTACTGAGAAGAGATATAGTAGAACAGGAGTTTGCAGAGTGGAAGAGTTGTTAGAAGTGACATTGGCATTGCACCTGCAAAACCATCTAATTTATTTATCAAGTAAACAAATTTTCCATATCTGAAGGGATTTTTTCAAGGACTTTTTTTGGTGTATCACTTAAACCAAGGGTGTCAAACTCAAATACACAGTGGGCCAAAATTCAAAACTTGGACAAAGTTACGGGCCAACATTGATATTTATTGAAAAACATCTTACATACAATGCACCTTTTCATATGGACACAAACAAGTTTGCTTAAAAACTGAATATGAAAAAAGCAAAGTTTAATACTACACAATACATTACTTAATATTGCAAAAATGCAAAATTGAAATTCAAATTAAAAATCACATCAATGGCATTCATTTCTTAAATAAAAATTAAATCAAAATCGTATGCCTCTTTTCATTTGCAGCCTTTGGAATTAAATTTCAGCAATAACCTTTTTCCACAGGCTAATAATAAATGTAAAAATAAAATAATAATAAACCAATTAACTAATAGTAATATCCTTCGATGAACGCCTCACTTTGTGATATGGCTTTTTTGAACATAGTCTGTTTTGAATCCAAACCGCTTTTCATCTCTTCTACTTTCTGGCGCGTTTGAGTCATGTCCGGGTCCTTGTAAAACGTGTCTTGGTGTTTCGTTTCATAGTGTCGTCTAATGTTGTACTCCTTGGTTATAGCACCATTGGCTCCATATACAAGACAAACAGGTCTATTGTTTACATATGTTAACAGATATTCTGCCCCCCACCTATCCAGAAAGCTCCTGTTTTCTGCCTTTCTTTTTGCCATTTTTCGGAGTGGCACTGAAGTGTGGCTGATATAATTTGACTGGCTCTGGAGACAAGGCAGGTCATCAATCAGTATTACTCCAATAATCATAGCTCTAAATTTTCAGGAACAAGTTTAGGGTGAGTAAAGACTATCTTACAATGGTTGAGTGTGATATATTTTGGACGGCTTATTGAAAAGTTGATACACTCAATGTTGTGCAGCTGCCATCTATCTAGAATGATATCAAGATGTGGTCATTGCGTATCTGAGACGACCATGTTATATCAATCCATCTCTCATTTCTGACATATACATTTGCCTGAAAGAACTCTTTTCAAAGAAGTTTGGTTTAGTTACATTTTGGAGTGGCATTTTTATTAATCCTTTAACAATGTTTTCCCACATTTTTGTACAGCAAAAACAGATTCAACCAAAAACCAGATTTGATGATTTCCATTCAAATCTTCTGTAAAGTGCTTTAGTTTCCCAAGGTGAATGAATAAACATATTTTTAATCAAGTAATAACATTTGACACAACCACCATTGGGAGAAGCAATAACCACAAAATACAAGGAACATGCTGCCAGTACAGCATATTGAAATTTACAAATCAAAGTGTGCTAGCTACAGCAGACATTAGCATCAAGATACACTGACTGCTGCTATGCTAGATTCCTGAAATGGAAATATAGATACTTTCCAGGATGCAATGATTGTCTGTCGAGTTTGTTGTTTCTGTGTAACACATGCAGGAAATGAGTTGTTAAAACGATTCAGCTAAAATGAGTCACATATCATCCGCCGAGTCAGTACCTCACAATTTACACCCAGCGGGAAGCTGGACCATGTGCCTTCTGGACTGCCTCTGAGGTGCGAATGCAAATGTCAGCAGGAGAAAGTTTTATTACCTTTTTTTATATTAAAGGAAGAAACATTGATGGCTTCAACCCAAAGGAGGGTCAGGCCAAACTGATATCAAGTTATGTTATATGAGGTGTGATGAGATGAGGTGAGGTGTTATATGAGGTGTGATGATAACAAATGATCAGTGGTATTTGACAGTTTTTTACTGATTGAGTTTTTAGCAGTACCCATTGTTTATTTACTTTATTTACTGCTTATTTATTTTTACAGCAGTACCCAATGTTTATTTACCCAGGAACTGTTGTTTTGCATTCTTAGTGTCGTTGAGCAAGACACTGAGCCCCTAAACCCTTGAAATCCAAATCACCAATTACAACACAATAATAGCAGTGGGGGCTTTCTATCGATTTTTGCTTGTCTGTTTACATACTGTTATAATTATCTCCATTAAACACAGACTCATTGTTTCTCAAAGGCATATGGGAATGAGAAACTAAAATACTTGGAGCTACTGGAATATACAGCTGACTGCCATGGAAACAGGGCTCAGATTGTTGTCTTACCTGCCTTGGAGGACCCGGGGGTGGGGGGGGTGGGGGGGGGGTTGAAGATCCACTGCTGACTACAATGGCAAAAATTTAAATTTCTCTCAATGGGAGCATTTTCATGGTGTCCTTGAGGCAAGTCTAGTAACAGTGTTAAACTGATCCCAAAATGATTGGCCACTTGCGTCACTTGTCATCCTCCAATTAGGTATTTTCATGGATATTACTCTTGTTTGCATGACATTTTAATCAACTGGTAGGTTTCTTGTGCAAAATCATGTTTTGGCCTTAACAGATTCTGTCTTGAATCCATTCTGCTAAAATAGCCACAACATGGCAGGGTTTAATACTTTTATGCCTCATTGATTTATCGCCAACCCATCAAAAGGCCTGAGCTGGGTGATCAATCACCTCTCTGTTGTTCTGCACTGTAAAGGCCCAAATAGCTGTCACTGCAAACTGGCTATCCTGGATCACAGAGATTCTAATTAGATTTACTTAAAGCAGTACTTAGTATTCAGAGTGAAAAGGTGGTTCATGCGGGTCAAACGAGTTGATCGAATAATTTGAAAATTAGTTTTTCCCCCATTCATGCCTTTAGGCACATATAATGTTGCTGTCCTTGGTGCTGAAAGACCCTCGCTGGACAAAAAACAGCTGTGACACAATGCACCACTATTTGTATTCCATTCCATTCCATTCTTTATGGTTTATTGTTGGCATTTTTTGTATAAAAAAATGGAGGAACTCAGATGTGAAGCTTCTGACTGAAAAAAAAAGAAATGAGTCATAAATAATTGGCCGACTGAGTGCAAATTGTGTCCAGTAGGAAGCCGGATTTAGTGCCTTCTTGTGCGTCTGAGGGGCGCACACGTAAGCGGATGAGGGAGCTTCAGGACTACTTTCTCTCTGTTTTCAAAAATGAAGGGAGACTTTTTCCCCCTTTTCTCCAACCCCCCTTTCTCGCCAGCTTTTGCTAAAGTAAACTGATGTTAACACTTTGTTTCCCAGTGTCTCTGACGAGGTGCGAATCCCGAAGGGTCTGAAATCCACACCCCTACCCCCACCCCCTCATCGTCTTAGTCTTGCAGCCGCCGCCGCAGCAGCAGCAGCAGCAGCACCCGACGCGGCGAGTGTGTGCCCTGCAGCAGCACAGCAGCGGCAGCAAAGAACAGAAAAAAAGGAGAAGAAAAGAGAAAAAAACGGCACCTGGCATTTTGAGGACGTCAACCCGTCAGAGAAGTAGGGCAAGGTGATCTAGTCACCGCCAAACTCCGCCAGGATACGTGAATGCCTATGGCTTCATGTGCAGATATTTGCATCTGTGAAAATTACGCATCGGTAAGTTCCTTTCAGACTTGCTGTGCGAGGCGAGCACTGTGCGCTTCTACTCCGATCTCTATAGCTTTCGCTGCGGCGGATCAATCATGAAGATTTTCACTCAACCTTGTTTATCTTAAAGACATGATTTCCTCCCAAATGGCATGAGGAATGCGGAGGTTGGATCTCGAGCAAGTGTGCGGTAAATAAGGGGGGGAAGACGCTTTTCTGGCGTGTGTTTCCCATGTGCATGCGAAGGTCACCCACACACTGATGAATTACACGTTTGTAAATGCGGATAGTAGAAAAATAAGGCTAGGCAAAAATTCCCGAATGACTCTGCACCGCCAATGAAACTAAAATAACAGCGGCGTTTTGTCATCAGAAGCTGTTTTGCTCTTTCCCAATCGTTTCTCTTTCGGAGAACTGTAATCTTTAACGGCATCTTGTAAACAGCTCAGATCAACCTTTTTTCTGCATTGTGAGCCATCACACCAGCATGATTGTCACAGACTCCCAGCTGCCAGGATGCCAAGAACTGATTTATTTTATCTTTTTGCTGATACAAAACTGACAGGCTTGCAGTCCGCATTTACAACGCTAATATACTTTGATCCTGTCTTGCTGCAGGATTTTAAATTCAGCATGAATAATGAATGCATCATGATGATCAGGTAAATTCACATTTTGCATTGATATGTTGGAACAGACCTGTTATTCGAATAACAATGGACACATCAAAAACAATACAATGGGATTTCTTTGGCAGCTTGCATCTGTAGACAGACACAGAATGTATTTGCACACAAATTCAGTCTCAGATTTGATTGACAACGTCCCACTTTGGTATCTGCTTCTCCCTGATGTTTATTTCATCTTGTTTTGTGATATGTTTTTCTCCAATTTATTTTTACAATGATTATTCTTTTTTGGGGTTCTCAATCTTAATAAGAGGTCTCAATTTCCCATGGCTTTAAAGCTTAACATTTTTTGTTCCCAGTGAATCATACTGGGGTCGAGTAAGACTTTGCTTTCTTGGTCTCAAGATAGCTTGCTGTTCATCCCTACTTCTGCATCATTAATGCTTAAATCTACTTTGTTCTGAATTATCAGGGACTTTTTTAGTTCATTTTAAACCTGAAAAGCATAACAGTTGTGATAGATTGGTTTACAGGAGTAGTTAAGTGACATCTTCTCTACCAGATTTTGCTTGTCTTCTTCTCACCCTGTCTGTCTGTCTGTCTGTCTGTCTGACTGTCATGCCTGGTATTGAGTTCATAAAGCTCAGCAGTTTGGTTTCAGCCCTTCTTGACATGTGTTGTCGTCCTCGATGTCTCCCCATTCTTCCTCTGAGCAAGGTCTAAGCTATTACTCGATAAAGCATCGGAGAGATGCTTTAGTGGTAATTGGATTCAGCACTAGAGGGAAAGGACATGGAGCGGAATTTGTCTGTGCGTGCGTGTGTGTGTGTGTGTGTGTGTGTGTGTGTGTGTGTGTGTGTGTGTGTGTGTGTGTGTGTGTGTGTGTGTGTGTGTGTGTGTGTGTGTGTGTGTGTGTG
>CAAKHD010010878.1:6010-38541 GCA_901007705.1 Fistularia tabacaria | reverse complement strand
TGTGTATGCGTGTGTCTGCGTGTGTGTATGCGTGTTTACGAGTGTGTGTGTATCTGCGAGTGTACGTGTGTGAGAGAGAGTGTGAGTGTGTGTGTGTGCGAGTGTGTATGTGTGTATGTGTGTGTGTGTGTGTGTGTGTGTGTGTGTGTGTGTGTGTGTGTGTGTGTGTGTGTGCATGCGCAACAAATTACCTTTGAGAGAATATGTTCACTCTGTGTATGTGTCTGTTTCTTAATGACCAGTTTGGGTTGTGTATGCAGCTAATCACTTTTGGGGAAAGGTTTGAGGATGACTACAACATGAAGAAGAGTTAGGGGGTCTTTTTCAAAAGCAGTCTGACCCGAGGCCTTTAATGATAATAAGGTGATCCCTCTACATTTTCATACCGCTGGCAAGTCATCTTGATTTGCTCGTAAGGATGCAAATTTCTTTGGACGGCTTTTGTGTGAAATCATTTTTTTTTAGTCAGTGTTCTTTTTCTAGTTGTATATGCTTCATTCTTTCTTTGACTAATAAAAATTTAAAGTTTTTTCATTCAGTTACTGAAGAAGTAAAAACATGACCATCAAAGGTGCTTGAAATAATTATTGGACTTTATCATAGAGGTAATTATATATCAAATTCAATAGTAACTTGTATTGGTAATGAATCATATAGCCATGACAGCATCCACTCAATGCTGAGTGTAGGATAATTGGTACTGATAATGAATGAATGAATGGATGAATGAATTTAAGGATGATTGCATGATCATAGCTTATGAATGAATGAATGAATTTAAGAAGGATTGCATGATCATTGCTTAATTTCAGTCAAACCTATTTTGGAGATGCTATTTGTATTTGGTATTTTTAATGTTCATTTTTGCATTTTAGCTTCATTAACATGTAGTGAAGTAAAATGTAGTGACTGCACAGCAGCACAGTGGTCCAGGGGTAAATTCTGACAGGGTGCTCTATGTGGAGTTTGTACGTTGTCCCCATGTCTGCTTGGGTTTCCTACGGTTTCATGCTACAGATTCGTTGAAGACCCTAGACTATTGCCTAGAGGTGTGAATGAGAGACTGAATGGTTGTGGTCCTGCAATCAACCGGCAGCCACACAGGGTGTACCCCACCTCTTGACAGCAGGGATAGGCTCCAGCATCCTCACGACCCTGAGTGCAAGATAAGCGGCAGACGATGGATGGATGGATGGACGGATGGACGGATGGATATTTATAAAATAACAGAATATTTACATTTCTGCTTTTATGAAAGGATTTCTCTTCTATTCTTCATAAAGAGTCTTCATCTATGTATTTCAGACCCTCTGAAAAATTCTGCTGACCCAAAAAGGAGCCATTTTGGTGAATACTGCTGATCATACACATTTTAAGGACTTTTGGATATAAGAGCTACGGAGTAGGATACAATGAGAGGCTTCCTGCTGATTGCAACCCTTCTTCTGCCCTTGGTGAGTAATTTGTGTTCATGGATTGACTCTCTGTAAGTGGGTGTGTGTTTAGAAGAGATCGGTAAGATAAAACAACCATATCAGTATAAAAGAGAGTGAGGTAAACACTACCCTACCTGTCAGTTTCTCATTTTTTTTATTTTCATGTAAATTGGATTGGTGTTTTGGAGGGATGAAGATTAATGTATCCATGACAGATCCTGCATCACCTCAGTATAGAAGCAACAGGCTGTATTTTAGAGCAGATGTCTTTACTGACCTGAGAACTGCCTTTCCATCTGCTCTGGCTCACTTTTATTTGTGACCTCATTAAAGTAAAAAACAAGAGAAAAGACCTGTGCAAAATATGGGGGAGGATTTATAGTTGGTTTTGAGATGCAGCACAACAGCAGTCCTATGTAAATATGTTTGAATATGAGTCATCATCCCACAGTCATGTTTTAAATGGTGACATGTTCATCCATTCCCCATTTTATCAGTCTAAAAGTGGGGAGGTTTATCCATTGTTAATACAAGATGCAAATTATCTGTTAACATTTTACATAAATTATTATGTAAGTCCCTTCAATTCACAACCACTTTTGGTGATATGATGAAATAGGAAACTAAAGTAATCTATCATCAATAAACATCTTTATTTTTAAGAACTGAAAAATAATGTTGACCTGTCTGGTTTGATATCAACAAAACAGATGAATATTAAAGATGAGACCTCGGTTTGGGTGAAAATGATGGTGTGTTCATGATCTACAGTTGGTAAATTAGACTTTAATTTGAGTAACCTCTATTTATGGTATTACTCTCATACTCAGTACTTCATGAGTTTATCTTTATTTTTATAAACTTCAAGTCATATTTTGTTTTTCTTTCTTTTTCAAATGTAAAAAAATAAATCAATCAATTCATTGTGGTTACTAGGAAAGATTTCCAAACAAATTCATAATGTGACCTAGCCATCATGGACTGCACACTAAGAAATGTGAAGTGGTCCTCCGGCTGGCATCTTCCTATGAGCCTTGCATTGTACAGTTTCTGACCTTTAGCAACTGATGTGGCAGATAGATCTGTTGTGATGTACTTATCAAATGGTGTCTGTACAAAGGGCCGGTGCCCTGCAACGTCAAACTGAAGTTTTATTATCTGTTCCGCATATGGCTATGGGGCTCCTATGCTAACAGGCCTTTTAAAATAGCCTTGGGGGGCTCTGCAGCTTCAAAAATGGGCAGCTTATCGGACTAGACATCTGTTTTGGGACAAGAGAAGAGAGATTTAAAAGCTACTGATGGAGAGTGTTTGGGAGTAAATAACAAGAAACAAATAATGGAAATTTACTGATTTGCTTTCAGTCCTCTGCTTTGCCTTGTTTGTTGTTTTCTGAGGTTTGACTTGTTAAACACTCAGCCCAGTAATTGCCATTACTATTACCATTAATTCAGTAGTGTCTTCAGTAATGCCTTTTTTGAATTTGCATTTTAAAGTGAATTTTACTGATAATGAAAATCTGGAGAGATAGAAACATCTACATGTTTTCAGAAAATCTACAAAAATCCAGTTGCCCAACTTAAAATTCCGATCCGGTGTATGATTACTGTCATTTAAGGCCTTTTCAAAGGTACTCTAAAATTAAATCCTGCAACACACACTGCAATATGAAAGTGTACAAACTTCTGATCTGCTCATCAGAAGGAATCATCCGGATCATGGGGAGTCTCTTCCATCCCTCCCTGCACCTTTTTAGGAACTGCTGTGATAAAGTACAAGGAAATAACAAAATAGAAGAAATAAAATCAGCCAATTTTTGATTTTTTGTTGTATTAATATAAACTAAGGAAATCATTCACGGACAAAAATTTAGAGGGAAAATTTTAAGTAAGTTTTTGTTATTCTTTTTTATTTACTTATTTCTATATTTAGCAGACTTTGTAGTGAATATCTTCAATTCAATTCACCTTTTTTGCCTGTATCAGTTGACACTACTACAAAGGGTTGATACACAAATCCCTGTGAAGGAGCTCAGATTTCTGCTATTTACATCAACTCATTGCCTTCTTTTTCATTTTTTCTAAAAGCTTAAGGATATTTTCAAATATTAAAGTCTTTAAATATTTCCTCCTTTCAGTATTATTTTTTCTATCTGAAAATTGTTTAGCTTTTTACAATAGCGCTTTAAATAAAGATCTCAGATTATACACAGTATTTGAATTTATTGTTAAATATCCATTTGAAACGTAACAGCTACTGTAGTTGGCAAATCTTTGACAAAAACAACACATACTCACACATGTGTGTGAGCGTGCATCCGTGCATGCAAGAATTCATGCATGCATGTATGAAAAGCAATGACAAAGACAATGAAAAGACAAGCATACATTTGTAGTTGTAGTAAGATAAAGAAAATTTGTAGCTGGACATCTCATATCCTTGCACGCTTTTCATGGTTACATATACTAATTATTGTCATCTTATACTCTTTCTTTGATGCCAAACGGGTATTCGGGTATTCGTCACCTCATTCCCATTCTTTCATATTTTGCTGGCTCCTTGCTGGATACCTGCTGCCAAGCAACATGAATGCTTGCTACACAAATAAAGAGGTCTTTAAAACAATGCCAGTGTCTGTTTCATTATCAAAACGATATGTGTAGAACACAAAAGGACATATGTTTTATATTTTTTCTTATGCTAAGCCGATCTGGTCAGGTACAACCAGTGCCTGATATTTGATGAGTGTTTCCTAGAAATAGACAGCAACATAAAAAATAAACATATAAAACCAAACCCAGTCGGTTTAATGATGATTCTTGTAGTTCTGTCTGTGTTTTAAAATTCCACCCACGTGCAGCAGTGCGATGAAGCTAGAAATGAATGCCGGGACGTCTTCTCACTTAGTTGATGTGCTATCTTATCTAGGCATTGAAGCCTGAAGTGAATTCATATTGGAAGGCAGAGAGATATTGTAGAGTGATGAGTCAGCCAGGGCTCAGAGGTCTGGGACATGTTACACCCATCACTTCAAGAGGAGAAGGAAGGATCTGCTGCAAAAAAAGCAAGCAGTGCAATCAAAGATTGGTCCTAAAAGAGTAAGTTCTGGAGAAGTTAAAAGACAGTTACTCAGTTTACTTCTGGTAAGTGCTTTTCTGAAATGTGAAGAACTGTGTTTTCTATTTTGCCTGATTAAGTAGGCTAAAGTTTTGGCTGGTGATGAAATCAGACCATTGCTATTTTCTGCAATTTTGGTACAATATGAAATGTAAATTTATGGAAATTAATTGGGAAGAAAATAAACCCACACACACTTACACATACACCCAATACACCCAAACACACACTCACACACAGACGGACACACAAAGAAACTAAAAAATGAAGATAACAGAACATTATGTTTACATTAATCAAATAGATTTGCAAGTTGTTGCATTGGATTTTATTGCCTTTTATAGCCATAAAATGTACTAAATATGTAAATCACGCTAGCAACAAGCATAAACATGGGGAAATACAAAATTGTCTAAAGTCCCATGTGCTCAATTATTATCATCATAATTATTTTATGATTTTTTTGTTTAAAACTACAGTGCCTGAGGTCCTATACTTCACTGATAATCATGGAAAAGTTCTCATAACGGTTTAGTTTATGATAATCAGTATGTGTTGTGTGATTTTATTTTATTTTCGCCAGGTGACCTCAAAGTCAGATCACTGTATAATAAAGCGTGAACATGAGAAATGCATGGAGAGGATCCCAACCCACAACCCCACTGATGACCTTGAATTAGGTGAGCACACAAGGTTTTTTTTTGTTCTTACATATGTCTTTATACGTCATGGAAAAAAAGCCAAAATTCAGACTTCTATGAGGCTGGAGATTCATATTTATGGCAAAGCTATAAAGTGTGACACATGTCACACATGTTATGTGTATGTATATATATATATATATATATATATATATGTCCAGCAACAGGACATAAGAGTTTTAGATGTTTTCTAGAAAACCATTATCACCAAGAACAATTTGCAATTGTACATTATATTTCTGAATCTATCTAAAAAAAAATTAGACACCTAAGCACATTTTTTAGATGACATTTCTGACTTAATAGACATTGGATGTCTAATAAGTCTCAATATAATATGCTCAAAGTGCAGTTGTATGGTTATATGGTTATGATCACATGGGGGTTGAAAATTGGTACATGGCAATTTTCCAGTCCACGGATATTGATGAGTCTTATGGCAGACTGTGTAATAAATTACAAATTTGAAATTACAATTTAAATGTGTTTATACAAATGCTGAGGCATGAAGTTATTCTTTTTGAGTGAAATTCAGCTCACCTCTTAATGAAATAAAGTTAAACTGAGTTTCAAAACTCCAACCGATCTACTTATTTAGCTTTTTAAATTTGCTTTAACCACAGGCCCTCAACACTACAGCATTGACATGATAAGATATTTTATGTTTGGTTATAGCCCATTTTGGCCAATATTGGCACTTGAATAATGAAACGCAGTGGAATGCCATTGTTTCTATCCAAAATTAGTCTATTTTCAATTTGTGATAATGTAGAGCTCCACCCTACATGTACACATGCAAACACATGTTTAATATTATCAGACAACTAGTGTGTGAAAAAAAGAACAACTACTTGGTCAAAAGATACTTTTTTGATAGACGTCCACAAAATTATAGATTCATACTTCTGATGATTTTAAATGAATTAGGTTAGTTTAATAAATATGTTCATACATTGTCAATATTATTCAAATCAACTTTCTACTGGGGCTCTTTAAGATAAAAAATAATTAATGTGTCTTAATGCTTCATAACTGTCAGCTAAACAAGACAATGCCAATTTTTCCTAGGTAGATTAAACACTCATTTACTGCATGGGGACTTGGCAATTTAATGTTGTCTATTTTAGCAATATTGTGCATTCCAGAATGAAAGGAAAAGTGTACAAGACAGTGGTGAGACCAGCAATGCTGTATGGTTTGGAGACAGTGGCATTGAACAAAAGACAGGAGGCAGAGCTGGAGGTAGCAGAAATAAAGATGTTGAAGTTCTCTTTGGGAATGACGAGGATGGATAGGATCAGGAATGAGTCCATCAGGGGGACAGCTCATGTTCGATGTTTTGGAGAGAAGGTCAGAGAAGCCAGACTGAAATGGTTCGGTCATGTACAGAGGAGGGATAGGGACTATATTGGTAGACGGATGCTGGAATTGGAGATGCCAGGCAGGAAGACCGAAGAGAAGATTTATGGACGTAGTGAGAGAGGATATGAAGGCAGTTGGCGTGAGAGATGAGGATACAGAGAATAGGGTTAGATGGAGAAGGTTGATTCACTGTGGCGACCCCTGAAGGGAAAAGCCGAAAGGAAAAGAAGAAGAAGAAGATTAGCAATATTGTGCATATTAATCTTGGATTAATCAAAGCCACATATGTTTATAAACTGTCAGACTACCTTCCCAGTGTTACAAGATGGTCATAAATAAGTGATAATTTAGTGTAGCCTTATATAATTTTCACATCACCAAATGACAGTACTTTGCAGCCCTGGCAAACACCAGGTGATGGAGAGTGCCAAACCGAATTGTGCTTGTGATGTAATGCTGAGCTGCTTTCCTTCATTCCCACATCTCTTTTCTCTGAAAAAAACACTGGAAACTTGGTATGTGAATTCTGGAAGCAATTATTTTTCTTGGCTATGGATGGTGGTTTTCATTAGCTACAGGCCTCACACTGTTTCAGAACAGACTGCAAGTCCCAGACTGCACCGTGACTCATCGCTTTGCAGTCAGCCGTTGGTTTCCCTGAAAAGCATGGAGCAAAATAGATTCAATGTATAAGATAACAAGTTTAAACCAGTGAGAGGTTGTTATTGTAGCTGATGTTTTCTTGCAACACTTATTTAGTATTTTATTTCATGACTTTTTTTTTTAATTTAGCCATCACTTTACAGTGTAGATAATTACATGTATTGGCTTGCCCATAGCCATTCATGCTGTCCATTTCCTTCTTTGCCTTTAAAAGGAAGTGTGTCATGCCTCTGCTGACAGCAAATCATCGGTGAGGAAATGATAAATGCTTGTTTGAAGAAAAGGAGTGCATGGCACAAAAGTAAAATGGGTAAGAAGGAGACAAATTGAAAAAAAGAAGACTAAAATCAAACAAACAATAAGCCAGAGAGCGGTCAAGATTTGTTTTTGATTTTTGAACACGTTCAAAACCAGGCAACAGGTGTTAACAGTTATTAAACAGTAATAAAGACTAACTCTTTCATTCCAAAGCTAACTTCAGGTCCATGATGTGGTGGTTGCCCTTTTTATCTTCATGTCTTTTTCACTGTAATATACTCCCTGTTTAACCCTACTCTACATAGTAGTTGTAGTAGTAGTAGTAGTAGTTACATAGTAGTATATGGTCAAGTATGATGAAGTCAATTTCAGAGTAGCTGGCTAATGAGGCATAGAAGAAAAATGAAATATTTCAAAAAAATAAATCATGACCTTCAACAAAATAGTTGATGTCGAAGTAAGCTTGTGGTTGTAAAGACAAGGAGTATACTAGCTGTCTCTTTTAGATTTACAATCTACAAAAGTATATTAGTGACTTGAAAGGGCAGAATTGGGAGAAAATATTTGCAGCCAGTCAGCTTAACGGTGGGAGCTGAGGCCAGTGAGCTAACAGTCTACCAGAAGAATCTGCTGCCAAAGCAGATTCCATCACTCAGTGTCACCCACTGAGCTCTGTTGGAGTTTGAGCAATAACACATACCCAGTAATCCTGAGAGTTAATCATAATGACATATGGACATCCTGTGATCGTTACTTCTAAATAATGTGGAGGAACAGACAACAGATTCTGTCAAACTGCACAAACTTCTGAGGAGCAAGAGTAACAGCATGTCTAATATGGTTTGTTTCATGATTTCATTGAAAATAAATGTGAAGCTTTGTTTTACCAAGCTAAATATGAGACTGGTTTATTTGTGAAAATTTGGATTTCTAATGCAGTTGCATGTAACTGTTTCATAATAGGACAAAACCAAATATACAAAATTGTATACTGAGCCTTCCCAATGTAATTTTGCTTACTTTGTCATGGGAAACACAAGATGTTTTTCTTGAATGACTGTAATTAAACATGAATGTAGTTTGCTTTGGTGTTCAATGCCAAGGTTGAACACAAGTTTCAATAAAAAGGTACCATGTTAAACAAGATAACTTAGTTGTCTGAAGGGTTTGTTCATGGTAACCACCTAACACCTATATTTTTCTAATTTGCCTGATGGATGCATTAATGTTAAGTGCTCTTGAATAACACAACAACAATTTCAAGAATAATCTTAATTTTGGATGCACCGTCACAATAAAAAAAAAAATCTTTAGAAATAGACCAAGTGAAAGTTAAAGTACTTCAATCAGTGATTAATGATAAATTCATTATTTCTAGAGATGTAAAAAAAAGAGAAAAAAGTCAACTGCTAGAAAAGAGATTCATCTTTTCTGTCTTACTTTCAACCACAAGGAAGCTAAAAGGACCCTTCCACTTGTAAAGTGATTAGCATTATTATAAACACAAGGGAAAAATTAATCATGCAGAAAATATTTTCAAGCAGCTTTTATACTTAATAGAATGATTTTCTTTTTTTCTATTGGATTTCTTGATGAACCTGCTGTGTTACCACTGAATGCCAGCATGGCTTACTATGTTAACTGAGCGACACAAAGCGGTTAAAGCTAAAAATAAGCTGTCTTTGAGGATTCTCAGTCATCCAGGTCATGGTCGATCGTTGCCAAATCTTATTGTGGGAACTGGACTGGAGTTTCTCTACATGATAACATTTTATATCTCATCTGAGAGGCTTCTTGGGTTCTAAAGAATATAAGAACTGATGAGAGGTAATATGTCTTTAAAGAGAGAAACTAAATAGGCTAAATCCAAGGTGCATCATATTGACTCAGCTGTCTGTACTTCAACCTCACAGCAAGAAGGTTCCTGATCTCATTCCGACTGCAAAGACTTCACCCAGGATCTCCTACACGTGGAAGGTTAATTTAGAGGCCCAGGCATGTGAATGAGTGTGAGTGGTTGTATGTCTCTATATACAGCCCTGTGATTGACTGGCTACCCGGTCCAGGGCATACACCACCTCACCTCCAATAACAGTTTGGATAGACTCCAGCACCCCTGCAACCTTAAGTGTAGAATAAGTAGTATAGATAATGAATGCATGAATAAAGACGAGATGAAATGAGATGCTTTTTGAAAAATTGACAAGTACTGATCAACAACCATGCACCAGATCTTACACTGCACATCACATTCAAATGGCAGACTCTTTTTGCATTGTGGTCATCTTGAATGATCGTATCTTTAGAGAGTAAAAGAGGAATTCTTTAAAGTTTTTACATTTTCAGCAGGATATAAAATGTATACGGAAAAAATATTGTTTATATTGTTTATGACATTGATGATATCTTTCTTATGAATATTCCCCCAAAAAATGTCGTTTACATTTTGGTCCAAAATTGAATAATTTAAAAGATTGATTTTTATTATTGAAATCAGCAGAAACAGTCTTAAATCTTAAAAGCCATCAGTTTTAAGTACTTTAAGTACCCTTAATTATACATCAGAAGTAATTGAAATTATAACTGCAATAGTTTATGGTTTACAATTGGCAATAATGTGACCACATTATTGCCAATTGTACTGTCTCCGAAAATAGGCTGTTAGCTGTCTTATATTATAATTAAAAGTTAAGGTATTCCTTTTATTTAAGACGTTGATCAGAAATAATCTGTCTTTTGCTTTCTTGTCGAAATCTTCCGTCTTGGCCTGGACTTGAATTTCTTTGAGGCCAGTTGCTATCACGGAATATTTCAACAAGAATTGACCATTACCTGGATGACCGAAACCCCCCACCGACATGTCTTCTGTTTTTATTTATTCATTGTGGAATTGCCAAACATTTTGTATATAAATTCTTCAAATCAAAGGGCAAATTAATCAGTATCAGGACCCTCATTTAATGAAACAAATATAATTTTCATCTTTTATGTCCAAGATGCCATTTAATATGTTCCATCCATCCAGCCACCGCTTATCCGTAATCGGGTTGCAGGGGCAGCAGCCGGAGTAGGGAGGCCCAGACTTCCCTCTCCCCAGCCACATGGTTCAGCTCTTCTGGGGGAACCCCAAGGCGCACCCGGGCCAGCCTAGAGACATAGTTTCTCCAGCATGTCCTGGGTCTTCCCTGTCCTGACCAGATGCCCGAGCAACCTCATCTGGCTCCTCTCTATGCGGAGAAGAAGCAACCCAACTCCGAGTTCCTCTCGGATGACCGAACTTCCCACCTTATCTGTCAAAAGGTGTCACAGTAAAGCTATTTATGAGTGGAGTATTAGCATGTATGTATGTATATATCCATCCATCCATCTTCTTCCGCTTATCCAAAGTAGGGTCGCGTGGGGAGCAGCCGGAGCAGGGAGGGCCCAGACTTCCCTCTCCCCAGCCACAAGGTGCTGCCAGGCCAGCCTGGAGACATTATCTCTCCAGCATGTCCTGGGTCTTCCCCGTGGCCTCCTCTCTGATGGACATGCCCGGAATACCTCCCCCGGGAAGCGTCCAGGAGGCATCCTGACCAGATGCCCGAGCCACCTCATCTGACTCCTCTCTATGCGGAGAAGTGGTTCAGCGCGCTCAGTGGCTCCACTCAGAGTTGCTCTTGGATGGCCGAACTTCCCACCTTATCTCTAAGGGAGAGTCCTGCGGAGACCATCCTGCGGAGAAAACTCATTTCGGCCGCTTGGATCCGCTATCTTGTTCTTTCGGTCACTACCCACAGCTCGTGACCATAGGTCAGGTTGGAACGTAGATCAACTGGTAAATTGAGAGCGTCGCCTTCTGGTTCTGGTTCCCTCTTCACCACGACAGACCAGTACAGAGTCTGCATCACGACAGATGCTGCACTGATCTGCCAGTCGAGCTCCATCCTTCCCTTACTCGTTAACAAGACCCTTAGATACTTGAACTCCTCCACTTGGGGTAGGACCTCTTCCCCAACCCGGAGTGGGCACCCCACCCATTTCCAGCACCATAGTGTCGGATTTGGAGGTGCTGATCCTTATCCCGGCCGCTACACACTCAGCGAAAGCTGGAGATGCTGGCCTAATGAAGCCAACAGAACCACATCATCTTCAACAAGCAGAGACTTGATCCTGTGGTCACCAAACCAGATCCCCTCGACGCCCTGGCTGCGCCTAGAAATTCTGTCCATAAAAGTTATGAACAGAATCGGTGACAAAGGGCAGCCCCGGCGGAGTCCAACTCTCACCGGAAACGGGTCCGACTTATAACTGGCAATGTGGACCAAGCTTAACGGGGATCAGTAAACCTTATTCCCAGGGCGCCCTCCACCGCATGGCCCGCAGGACACGGTCAAATGTCTTCTCTGATCCAAAAAACACATGTAGACTGGTTGGGCATATTCCCATGTCCCCTCTAGAAACCTGCTGAGGTAGAGCTGGTCCCCTGTTCCACGACCAGGACGAAAACCACACTGCTCCTCCTTAATCCGAAGTTTGACACCCCAGCTTACCCTCCTCTCCAGCAACGCTGAAGAGACCTTACCAATAGTTTGAGCACACTCCTCTGATACCCCTTTATAAAAAGGGGGGCACCACCCAGGTCTGCCAGTCCAGTGGCACTGACGTCCAAGCAGTGCTGCAGAGGCGTGTCAGCCAGGACAGCCCTGCAGCATCCACAACGTTGAGGAACCCAGGACAGACCTCATTCAACGCCAGGGCCCCGCTACTTTTTGACAACTTCAGCAACTTAAGCCCCGTAAAAGGCAGACCATCTCCAGACTCCCTCGGCTCTGCTTCCTTACTGGAAGGCGTTTCGAGAGGATTGAGGAGGTCTGAGAAGTATTTGTACCCCCAATTTACAATGTCTCGCGTTGAGGTCAGAAGCGCCTCGCTCCCACTGTACACAGTGTTGAGGGAGCGCTGCTTTCCCCTCCTGAGACGCTGGATGGTGGACCAGAATCTCCTTGAAGCCCACCAGAAGTCAGTCTCCATGGCCTCCCCAAACTCCTCCCATGCCCGAGTTTTTGCCTCAGCGACCACTGTAGCTGCATGCCGCTTGGCCTGCTGGTACCTGTCAGCTGCCTCCGGAGCCCCACAGGCCAAAAAGGTGCAATAGGACTCCTTCTTCAGTTTGACAGCATCCCTCACCGCTGGAGTCCACCAGCGGGTTCGAGGGTAGCCCCCACAACAGGCGCCGACCGCCTTACGGCCACAACTCAACTCAATGTCCCCCGCCTCCACGTGGTTGTACCTCTGAAGGAGGTGGGAGTTGAAACTCCTTCTGACAGGGGACTCTGCCAGATGTTCCCAGAAGACCCTCACGTTACGTTTGGGTCTACCAGGTCTAACCAGCATCCTCCCCCACCATTGGAGCCAGCTCACCACCAGATGGTGATCAGTTGACAGCTCCGCCCCTCTCTTCACCTGAGTGTCCAGGACGTGCGGCCGCAAGTTCGACGACATGACCACAAAGTCGATCGAACTATGGCCTCAGGTGCATAGTTGCCAAGTGCACATATCGACATCTGTATGCCTGAATATGGTGTTTGTTATGGACAATCCCTAATAAGCACAGAAGTCCAATCACAAAACACCACTCAGGTTCAGATCGGGGGGGCAGTTCCTCCTAATCACACCCTGGTGGCAGCTCCAGGAGGGACATTTAATATGTTTCCCTCCTAAATCACTATTTGATTTTTTTTCTAATCCAAGTAAATACATCTATGCTATTTCTTCTGGGTGCTGGTGTGTTAAAAATCAGTGTTCACCCTTCCATCATTATATTGTGATATCTACAGACCATAACATTAGAATACATTATATGAATACAGTGCTTCAGTCCAAACTGCTTCATGGAGCAAAGAATTATGTCCATCTCTTGGATTTTTCCACCTGTTTATGTAGGTTTGTATGTTTAGTTTATGTGGATGTACAGCATGTGTGCGGCAGCGTGCTTACAACCTGGTGAAGATGCTGTATTCTGGGGTGAGATAGCAGCTGATGCAGACAGAGTGCTTTATTAAACCAGTTACCTCCAAAGCTCAGTCCGGCTCATTTGGCTCAGATTTGCCCTTTAAAAGGTAATTGGCTTCCTGTCCGGCTCACCAGACCAAAACAAAACAGATTAGGGAGAAAAGCAGAATAGAGATGGCTTTGCAAACAAACATGTTCAAGAACATGCATGTGCATTAAAAGAAAGGTGAAAAATCAATGGAAAAAACAACATAAAGCATTTATTAATGCCACTAGCATGAGCTGCAAAAACAGATCCAACAATCCTGGAACTCCACTGGAGGGAGGGACATCAGTGTTCTTCTTAGTGAGCGCAGCAGTTCAGTACTTCCTGTAATAGTTTGACTGAATCTAGATGTGGTGCCAAAGGCCATATCATTTTCATACTCAACAGCTCAGTCCCCCCTAACCCAAATGATTTGGATTCAGATCTTGAATTCGTGACTTGTCAATGGATGCACACATGAGTACCTTAATGCATACACACATACACACACACACACACACACACACAAACACACACCCACACACACACACACACACACACACATACATATACATACACATACACAAACTTGTACGTGTCTCCAGCACTACAAAATCTCTCAGGCATTAAAAATGCAGTAAATCTAGAAAAAGAAAAGGTACCTGTCACTGCACTGAAAATTTATGGATTTTAATTGAGAAGATGAGCTCACTGGCTACACTAAATAGGAAGCTAAAAACAGAAAAAAATCTTCTGACTTGCTGAAAAGATTGTGACAAAAATTTTGTATGGGAAGAAGCAAAACCATTAAAAGATTTAAAAGCCTCGTAAAAGCTAACCTGTGCAGGCCCTTTGTCGCTGTGAGCAAGCATATATGATTTGACCATACTTGCATGTTCAGTGCAAATGAATATTATGTATATTTACAGCAATTTCATGCATACATTTTTGTTGCAGCTTGTAACACATAAAAGACAGTTATTCTTGCAGAATTGTGAATCAATTTTCCATTGAGAAAACAAGGCATGGGACAAGGGACTTGCATACATGTGTCTCTCTTTGTTCTGTTTGCTGCTCAGTGTGTCCATGGATGTGGGACAATCTGACTTGCTGGCAGGCAGCTAGCATCGGTGAGGTTGTGTCAGTCAACTGTCCGGATCTATTCCATGACTTGATTAGCCCCGAGGATGGTAAACAAAGGAAGACATACTCACATTGACCATAAAAATATTTATTTATTTTCATATTGCACTTACTGACTGAAGCTAATTTTCAGAAATGGGGAAGGTGAGCCGTAACTGTACAGAGGAGGGTTGGTCCGAGCCATTCCCTCAGTATGGCGATGTCTGCTTCTTCTATGACAACACTACCAAACCTGTAAGGCATTACATTACTCCTCTACTTTTTCACAGCATGTACAGACAGACAGACAGACACACACGCTCACACACACACACACACACACACAGACACACACACACACACACACACACACACACACACACACACACACACACACACACACACACACACACACACACACACACACACACACACACACACGCACACACACGCACAAACATGCTTTCAAAACGTCCTTTGTTTCCAACATCAGGACATGTACTATGCGTCAGTCAAAGCTCTGTACACTGTGGGCTACAGCACGTCACTGGTGTCCCTGACTACAGCCATGGTCATTCTCTGCAGATTCAGGTAGGTTCAATGGCCTTTAAAATGATCACAGAAGCTGCTGGTGTCAGAAAACATCTGCAAATTGGAGATGACTTTTCATATGATTTGCAAATTAATTAATTAATTTAAGACAACCTTGGGATATATTTTGAAATGATAAACTTAAGAAAAGCAAGACAGGCATCAGGTGTATAAATATTGTTGTTTGGTTAATGATACATAATACATTTTTGGGACATATCACTGAGATTAGCTATTTATACATAGATATCATGTTGAATTCTTGTTGTGATATTCTGAAGGGATACCCCTCATCCCAGAGAAGCCTCTGGGATGAGGGGTGAAACGACCTCTGGAGAAGAAATTCAATTCCAGTTGCCACAACAGGGAAATTACAACAAGAATTCACCATGTCTTGGATGACTGAGAACCTCCACAGACTAGATGTTTGTTTTCTGTGATGTCAGGAGACTGAGATGATTTTTTGAATGGACAAAACTTGAACTAATGTAATTATGAATAATAATACAGACAGACTGAGACAAATGGGTGTTATTATGCAATTATAAACCACATTTTTTGGGGATCTCAATTTAATCCAGGGATATTAAATCATTACAATGATTAAAAAGAGGGCTAGAAAGACAATACACTATGATTGGTATGGGATGAAAAGAATGCTGCTTCTTTGGATCTACGTTTAGGAAAGATAAAGTACGGTCCAAATCTTGAAGATTCAGTCTGAGCTAATGTTAATAAATCAGGAAAGAAATCATTTTATTTTGGATTTCCTGGCTTCCAGATTACTTCCAAATATCCAACAATACAATGGAGGTTGTTTCCATTTTATTTTCTTTACGAATTTACTCAATTTTTTAAGGCCCCAAACAATATTCAGCCAGGTGGAACATGGAAATACCCCAACAATCTCCCTGAGTTTTTTTTATAAAGCTTCTTTGTCCAAGCATTTTCAAGTTGTTTTTCCATTTTCTTTCAGAAATAATAGTAATAATGGCAACATTTTTATGGCTTTTCTAAATATCTTTACTTGACTACAGCTTATAACGGCATGTATCTCAATAGAAATTTAGTTTTAATTCTACTGTGTTTATCTTGATTAAGTGTGCTTCTGTGGAGGTTCTCTGTCATCAGGTTCATCATCAATCTGAGGGGTGAAAAATTTACAGTGGAAGGAAAATCAAGTCCAGTTATTATGAGAAGATTCGGCAAGACTTGATCAAGTGGACTTTTGGAAAAGTTGCTTCTAGATCATCATTAATTTACTGATAACCTCTGCTGGACCTTCATAAAGCTGAAATTACACACCAAAAGCATTTTTTTTCTATCACTAGTAAACTTTTGGAGTTTTGGAGGCAAATGAAACCTTAATGATTTCTGAAAGTCAACTCATCAGCAAAATGGATTTTATTTAAAATGCACTACTGTTCTTCTGTGACTGAAAATGCAACTGTGACATATATATTTTCTGTTTGATATTAAGGAAGCTCCACTGTACCAGGAACTTCATTCATATGAACCTGTTTGTGTCCTTCATCCTGCGAGCCATCTCAGTTTTCATTAAGGATGGCGTTCTTTATGCCCAGGAGGACAGTGACCACTGCTTTGTCCACACGGTTAGTACTAATCTCTTCTGCAGCCAATGAATGACTTCTTCTTGGGGTTTTTATCATTTTCAAATATTTATATTTCGAAAAGCTTTATTGTCATTGTTAAGTGCAATTCAACCTAAAAAATAACTTAATAAATAAAATAAAAATGAACAAATAAACAAGTAGAAAATGTGATTTATTTATATATATATATATATATATATATATATACAAACACATATACATATGTATCTTTGTGTGTGTGTGTTTATGTATTCATTTAAATATACAGTGTGCGTGTATGTATGTACACATACACATATATATCTACACTGTAGATTTTTGATTAATTACAATCTTAAGCACAAAATTATAAGACGAGTCCCCTTGATTTCTACCTGATCTCCAGTCAGACAAGGTTTGGGTAATTGCTGTAGTTTTTGAATGACTTTGGCAGTGGCACTTATTTTAAAATTATTAGAAAATCACAACAGGGCTACATTATGAAAAGCTACGAAAAACTGAAGCAGCTCATTTCATCTTAATAAAGGAAAGCATGTCCATTACACATGATCATGCCTGCTCATTGAGATATGAAGCAACATTTTTTTCAGACGGAAGCATCTCTCCTCTCTTCTCTCTCATTTGAGACCTTCTGAAGAAACTTTTATCACATGTAAATTCTACAAAAAAAGTACATATGCTATTTGATTTTTAATGCTCCTTGATTAAAAATTCAGGAGAAACATATAGTCTTTGTTTAGGAATAACAAATCATTGCATCATATTTAAAAGACATGATAAATAAACCTAATATGGTAGACTAATGGCTACACCAAGACTATTGAAAAATGTATACTAGATACTCATTAACATATCAATGTTTTTTTGTCCTTTCTCAAAAAAGAAAAAAAATTTTTTTTGCTGAATCGTATAGACTTTAATCAAGGCAACATCGTCAGACTAAGTCCAATTGATATGCTGGAGCCAATTTAGAGACATGATCTGTGTTCAATCGATTTCTCACACTTCATTTTACAGTTGCAGTGGTAAGATGGTCTCTGTTGCAACTCTGTCACTAAAGTGACCCAACATTAATTGATGATGGAATCAAAAGCTGTTACATTTTTTCATACAGATCTGTATTCTTTGATTAAACACAATTTCCATAGTATTTTCTGCAGTTGTTGCCACCATATGTCTCCCTTTATAGGTGGCGTGTAAAGCAGTGATGGTGTTTTTCCACTATTGTGTCATGTCCAACTATTTCTGGCTATTCATTGAAGGCCTGTATCTCTTCACTCTGCTGGTGGAGACTTTCTTTCCTGAGAGACGTTATTTCTACTGGTACACTATTGTAGGGTGGGGTAAGTATCCTTTATTTGGCAAATACTGACAGGGGTGTTAATCGGACATACTACACTGAACATTTTTGCCATGAGCTAAAAGTCAGTCAGTGAATTGAACCTTAGATTAAGTCAAGTTAAGTCAGATCTTATTCAAATAGCATCAAATCACAATGCAGTTGTCTCATGGCACTTTACATGTAGACAAGGTCCAGACTACACTCATTTAAATGATTTATAGAAATCCAGCATTCACCCATGAGCAAGTACTTGGCAACCATGGCAAGAAAAAACTGCCTTTTACCAGAGAGACACCCGAATCCGAGCTCAATGAGGACGGCCTTTTGTTTCGGCAGGGGTAAAAAGAGAGAGAGAGAGAGTGAGAGAATGACAGACAGAACAAGAGAGAGAAGGACAAAGAGAGAGCAAGGATGTGAGAAGGAGATTGACAGGGGGGTATAAGAGTTTTGAGAGACAATCTCAAACGATCTGTTACTACTAATACCAGTGGTGCTAACAATTACTGAAATTATACAGTAATAGCTTTAATATTCATCAAAGAAACAACAAACTGGTGGCAACCTGGTAAGACCACTCCAGGAGATCAAGTCCCGTCCCTTGGGAACCTGTGAAATAGGTGAGCCCCGGGACATGCGTGCATACAGGATAGTAAGGGTGTGAGGAATGAGAGAGGTGCATCATGGGATAGCCCTTAGCACAATAAGCCTACGGCAGAATAACTACAGGCTAGCCAAACCCTAACTATAGGTTAATCTGGGAGTTATTATAACAAAGTGCAAATTATAACACTTCAGAAAAAAAACAAAAACAACTGGCTTTCTTTTTTGTGCATCAAGTTGCAACTGCAAGCGCATGCAACAGTAGTTGGCAGAGGAGCTCATGTTGGGTGATGTCACGGCCTTTCCTTGCTTGACAGAGGTGGGTCCTCTGGCTGGCAGGGAGGCTCCTGATGATTGGGCATATCTGTGTTTTAAAACGTGTGTCTCACTAACCTAATGAGCTGCCCTGCTCCCTCCAGGTAATGGACCCTATTGTTATTTGTTTATTTTAGCTTGATTTTGCACTCAGACACTTTCACACATACACAGGAATGTCATTTACTGATTCACACCCACTACAAATGTCTTTTCTTGTACATACTCACACCTCATACTTGAGTATTGGCGATAATTTGGTTCTTCTTATTATTTACAATAAATACATTTAATTGGCCCATGCCTTGCCTCCTTCTCCCTCATTTTTGTCACAGGCCAAGATCAGCTTGTGACAAATGGGGGCTCGTCCGATTTTTAAGTGATATTGGGTTAGGCTTGTGATCGGTTATAATTGTTTATTGTTTAATCATTGTTTTTGTTCTTCAAGTTGAACATTGCTTGTAGTTTGGCAGTTATTGTTTTTCGGTTATGTTTTCAGTAATTGTAGAGTTTGTCAAACTTCTTGTGAGGGATAGTTGCTTTGGTATGGGTTATTGTGCGAGGAGAGCAGTGAGCACATGTTACCATTGTTAGCTGGTAGCTGCTAAGATTAGCACCTCACGTTGGGCCTTGTTCCGGGTTGTGCCAGGTGGGAGTCCCCCCCAGGTAGGCTTAATAGCAGGTCCCAACAGGGGACTTGTGGTGTTCTCTTTTTAGGCGGTGAACGTGGGTAGAGCATCCCTCTCCTTTTCCCCAATATTGGCTTGGAGGCACCTTTGTGGTTATGAGAGGGTTGTCTCTACCCGTATTCACACTGCTGGTTTTGAGTGCATAACACCCCATCATAAGGGACCACAAGAAGACTAGGGTCCAGTTAGTTAGCTTACAGTTGAGTTAGGGGGATGGATCTCCTGACCTAAACCGAGACTGGCAGCAGGTGAGTTGTGATTTTTTTTTTGTCTACTTTTTGGGAAAAGGTTTTGGAAAATTGTCCTATTTTGGATCATTTTGTTCAGTCCCCTTCAGAGTTAGCTTTGGACTTATGTACTAAGAAGCAGTTACTTGAGAAAGAGGAGCATTACAAAATTAGAGTTGTGAACAGAAAGCTTAAAGAAAATGTTATGGCTGTGTTAAGGCGGGGCTTCATTGAAGCAGGCGTTTTTGGTGGAGAGTCAGCAGGGGCAAGTTTTCAACCTGGCTTGATGTTTGAGCAGCAGAGGAAGCTGTTGCTGATGCAGTTGGGACTAAAGAGACTGAGGAGTGCAAACAGACCAGTAGCAGACAGGTCTGCTAGAGGCCCACAGTTTGATATAGCACAAAATCTTTGCTTGTTACCTAAATTTGATGAGTCCGATCCAGTCACTTATTTTGTTTGAACGCATTGCTGATGCCAGAGCATGGTCAGATGTGAATAGGACTACTTTGTTACTGTGGGTACTCACAGGTAAAACATTCGAGGTTTTTTCATCACTGATAGATGAGGATTGTTGGTAGGAATGAAAAATACAAACTTAAATCATCTATTTGGGTTGTTTGTCTCCACTGACCTTCAACCACCGTTTACTGATTTCATACACTGGGTGTAAAACACAATTACATCAAAAAACATGTATTTTTGTGGCAGAATGTTACTGTTAATTTAATTGTCTTTTAAAACAAAGGTTTGCCATTGCAAATGTGTACAGTGTTATTTTTAATTTGTGAATGCTATGTTTTAACAGGAACTCCCACCATTTGTGTCAGTGTCTGGGCAGTTTTGAGGCTTCACTTTAATAACACAGGGTGCGTCTAAACACTTTTTTATTCTATGCTCCTTTGGGGTACATTTTATCATCCATTATAAACACTCGCGAAGTGACTGGCAATGAGGTAAAAGTAAATTATTTAATATCTTATATTTTTCAGTTTTTGCATCCCACAAAATGAAAACGGAAAGGACAGTTTTATTCTGCTTGCTGCCAAAGAAAAAAACAGAACCATTGATTAGCAGATAGCAGATTTAAAAAAAAAAATCCTTTTTGTTTAGTATCAATTATAAGTACTCTTATTTTCATATTCTTTCTGAGGGCTCATAATTCTTAAATTATGTCAAGGATAGTGGTCATAACACTTCTGTGACAAGCACCTTATTATAAAGTTTGAAATTACTTATACTCAGTTATTTGCAGTCTTTCCATGGTTTTCTGAATCATTTTTGATGAACAGTGGAACAGTCTACATTGTGACATGTGGATCTCCTCCGAAACTAAGATAGCTGTATTTTCTTCATTCACAGTGTGTATTTTATGTAACCTGCATGTTTATAGTTAACAAATGCACTGTTGGGTGCTTCATTGCTCCAAGCGTATGGAGGAAGTGAAATATGTTGAATGGTGTGTAAGGTATTCTGATTTCCTCCACTTCCAGATGCTGGGATACGAATGAGAACACTGCCCTCTGGTGGGTGATCAAGGGGCCAGTTGTGGCCTCCATAATGGTACTACCCTCCAATTTGCTGTTATTCAGATATGTAGTTAGATAATTAATTGATATACTCAAACTTACCAGCCCAAGTACGAACAAAAGACCCCTCTAATGTGATATTGTATGTCATGTTATTCAGATCAATTTTGTTCTCTTCATTGGAATTATCATCATCTTGGTCCAAAAGCTCCAGTCCCCTGATATTGGAGGGAATGAATCAAGCATTTACCTGTAAGTCATCAAATTTATTACAATATATTTCTTATGTGTGAGTGGTCAAAAAAGTTAATTTCATTTCATACCTAAATGATCCATATTTGATCCTGGTTGATTTGGATACCAGGAAATTAAAGGGAAAAAAATAGTCATGTCATGTTTAAGTATACATGTAATATTGTGTGTGTGATGTGATTTTGCGTTTTGCACCTAGAAAAATAAGAGCTCTTTTTATTGAAAAATAATTGAATTTTTTAGGAAAACCTTAGTACACTTCACCATCAACAGGAATTGCTTTATTTGTGTCAGCTGTATGTACAAAATGGAAGTTATTTATTGATCACTGGTCCATATCAGGTGTCCCTGAATAAAATTTAAAAAAGATATTAAAAAAGAAAGTCTTCTAGATATTAAAAAAATGTATAGTTCTTGAATTTCAGCCTTATAACCTTATCATCTTTAAAATCATCCTACTCATAATCTGATATTTCAGTCTTTGTAAAAGAATCCAAAAATAATACCAATATAAATCTTCTTCTACTTAATGAACAATTTATTAGATTGTAACGATGAAAGACACAGAACGATAACCCAAATACCAGATAAAAGTACCTGTCTTGCGTTGTCTGACCGACTTTGCTGAACTTGTTACTCAGTGAGTTATTCAGTGAGCACGAGGCCTGGAATTGAATGACAAAGAAATATATGAAATATAAGATAGGTATTGCAAAATACTATCTTTGATTAAATGAAAACCAAGCAAAAACATGTTCATGCACATCCAAGTTTGTTGATGAATATGATTTTTTTTTATTGCAGACCACAAAGCAATAGGCTATAATACAATTAATGTTTAACTCATACAATAATACATAAGGAAGAAATGTAGAGAATGGAAATGTGTAAAATGAAAACAAGTGTTTAAAAAAAAAAAAGCCCTCACTGTTGTTTTTGGTATTGGTATTTGGTATTATTATTAATTGTTAAGAAATTAGAAACCGTATGAAAATATGTGCAGCAATGATGACATACATACACATAGTAATGTGATGGATAGCTGATATCATTAATAATCAGTTAGATTTATATTAAAACTCATGTCAAAATAAATGATTGACTTTAGATATCTACATTCATGTGGATTTAAGAAATCATATCACACCATTTACATGAAAAGGATAAGTGGAATTTTGCCCAAAAGAGCAAAATGTCTTTCCTAATAAACAGCTAGTGACTACATTTATCACATTAACCGTGTGAATAGTGTGGTAAACTCAAGAATACGATCATGATCAGTCTATTAGTTTGTATGTTCACACATGTTCTGCGTCTCACCATAAACTCTGTCATCTACTGTTTTGAGATAAAATAAATATTTCATACATGTCGTAGAAGCAGTCTGCTAATAAACCTCATGGAGTAGCTAAGACTGCTGAAGTCCCAATATCAATACAAACCACTTTTTTTTAAAAGCCTGATGCTCAATTTTATAAACAAATTCGCTCTCAAATTTTCCCTATGGGGTTCAATAAAGTATTATCTTATCTAGTGATGCACCCTTGATCCAACTATATCAATGTGCACTTTGCGGTCCTACAATTTTCCATCAAATTATTTTTCCACCAGGCCTACCAGAGCTTGAAGATGATGAGGATTGATCATCTTTATAATTAACTGAAAAAACATTTACAGTGCTTCCCTCTTGCTTTTTATTCATGTTAATGCATAACAACAAATATGCCATAGTTGTAGAAATAGGAGTGAGACAGATTGTAGGTTAGGCATCAAAGAAACAGAAAAAATCAAAACAAACTTCAAGCTTTAATAATCAGAAACTTTAGCCTATATCTACACAAAAACAAATGAAAAACTAAATTCTAAAAACGGCTTAGAAATGTTAAAGGTTTGTCTGTTTAACTTTGTTCCGAATTATAGAAAAATAAATGCATACGTCAGTGGTAATCAATTGTAAATGTATGCATAAATGAAATTAGAAAATAATTAATGCACCCTTTTGCTGTTGTTAAATAAATTCCTATTAAATCACCCAAAAAATTATAATGAACGTTAACCTAGGCAGGAGGCACAGAGGTGATGTTGAAAGGCACTAAAGAATTGCTGGTTGGAAAAAGTCTTGTGGACTTTCTAAGGAATTATGTCTTGTTTTACCATCTTTACCTTTGACGAGTCCTCTCCAAACCTGTGTACATGAACCTTCAGCGTTATTTTGGAGGTTCCGCTCCTGCTTTGATACCTTAGAATTTTCTAATAAGGCCATGCAGATTGTGCCATTGTCATCTGTTGCTTAGACCTTTGCATGCATGACCAAGTGTGAAGGTGTGCGTGTGTGTGCGTCCCTAAAGACAGTGTCTTTGTTGTACTGTTGTATTGTCTTTGTGCTGTGTAGCAGCTGTGCTCAGAAATGCTTCAGTGAGCCCACACAGGCTGTTCAGCATTCGTGCAGGATGTCAGAGTTATCTACCATCACACTGTAAGTGTGAATATGTGTGTGCATGTCTGCGAGTGAATGTATGTGTGTGTGTGTGAACCTGTGTCTGTGTGTCTGAGAGAAGGTTGTTACACACACACTCACAAATACACACACACATGCAAAGACACAAATACTCACATCCAGAGTGAGAAACAGAAATATGTAAATTATAGCATTTATATTCTGTTTTGACAAATCAAAAAGTAAGGAGAGAAAAATAATTGCTCTTTTAAAAACTTAACAATTACACTAAATCCCCTACCCTTTATTGCTTTCTCTCTTATGGATAAATAATGTAGGCTTATTTGTTGCACGCTGTATGTGTTATACTGTTGACTCCTCTCACCCCCACATTCTTTGTGTGCGTGTGTGTGTGCGTGCGTGCGTGCACGAATGAGTCCATTCTTGAGTGATGGAGAGAGCAAGAGCATTTAACTAAGGCTTACAAGGTTATTCCTTTTTCTTGATCTTGACGATTCTTCTTTTTTTTGATTCTATGAAAATGAATCAAATTATGATAGCTTTGCTTCAGATGGTTTACCTGCTCTGTAAATGTCCCATCTTTTACAAATGTTATTTGTTTTGTTTTTTCCTGTATTCTCTTCCATCTGTCAGACACTTAGTACTGTAATATTGGGTATTAACATAATCCAAAAGTCATAAAAGTATATGTTTCTTAATCACAGGTAATTTTCCCCAAAGTGCAAAGTAAACTCATTAAGTTTTATGCTTTTGTAACAAATGATACCGGATTCTGCCTAAAGTAATTTTGCATATGTGACTGAACAAATTTATGCCATTTGTTTTTTTGGTGTCTGTTGATTTTAGTGACTACATTTTTTGCCCTTAGGACTTATTGTTTTTTCTACTATTGGTTTTGATGTTTTCATTTATTTTGCTAACACTGACCAAAATATTAAAAATCTGTGACAGAAAAAAAGTGACAATCCACAACCTAATTCAATTTGAAATCTTTGTTAGAAGAGTGAAATTATTTTCTGTTAAAACTGCATCACCATGTTCATGAAATATGGTCATTTGGACACTTCAGTTTTGTTAAATTGTATCTTGGTGTTTGCTGTGTGTATAGGCGTCTGGCACGCTCCACACTCCTGCTCATTCCCCTGTTTGGCATCCATTACACTGTGTTTGCATTTTCACCGGAAGATGTCAGCAAAAGGGAGAGGTTGGTCTTTGAGCTGGGACTTGGCTCTTTCCAGGTGAGCTCAAGCATCCTCATTATTGTATTGAATCAATAGAAATGCCATATGATGAGTTAGAAAGCTCGATGATGTGTAGAAATCCCGGAGCCCAAGGACTATTGGGGGCAAAACCAAATAATGTTGTGTCTAAAATTTAGTTGATGATTACGTTTTTTTCCTTAAAGAGGTTTGCTTCAGGCAAAATGCACCCTTCGTTGGCCTATACAGTAGCATTCATAACATTAACACAACCATATTGGTTTTCTAAACTCAACTGAAATCCCAATTTTTCTATAAAAAAAATGCTAAGCAATTCATATGAGCTGGTTGCAGAACTTATCAGGACATCGGTGCCAGGACTGCAGTTTTCACACTGTTGTCACTGGTTGTGCACCAACCAAGTAAAAGCACTGCAGACTATAGATAGGAAAGACAACCAGAGCAAAGTTGGCTGTAAAGGACTATAGAAATAACGATGAGGCTTTACATGAATACTTATTTACAATTTAAGTTGCCTCTATCACAGCTTCACCGTGGGCTTGGATAAACAACATCTATGAGCAAGACTAACATGTTCCAATCTATGAAAAGACAATAAAATCTTTAGAACTTTGACTGGATTGTGTATCTTTTTTTAATCTTTTTCCATTTTGATGCCAGTCTCTCTGACCAGATCAAAAATTTCTCACAAGACTGATTTAGTCTATTTTAGGACAATTAAAGAACATTAAGAAATTAAAGAATTGCACTCACTGGTATTATGGTGGAGGGTATTCTGATTATTTCAAAACAACAAATCAGTAAGATTACTAAAAATTAGTGTATAAATGATTGCTTGACAATGCTAATCTATAGTCAGCAACTTTAACCTGCTGCACTAATTATAGTTATCATGTAATTCTTGAAATGTAGCACCTTATTTACTTACTCACGACTAAGAACTTAGCTTTCTGCAAGTGCACACTTCAGTAAGAGTGCAGAATCAACATAAAAAATGGTAGAAATTCTTTTCAGATCATACATCAAGACTCATCAAGGCAGTTTTTTAAGAATTTAAGTATAATTTGTACATCTTATTTTATTTTGGAGCTGTCATTGAAGCTTTGAATCGTTATCGGTGAACCTTATATCATTTTGTCATGTAAATTTGAAAGTTGTTTTCTGTGGTTCACCACAGCCATTCTTTTGCTTATATTTTCTTGATCATCTCCTCCTTAGGGCTTTGTGGTGGCGGTCCTCTACTGCTTCCTCAATGGAGAGGTAAGCTGTTGCATCATCTCATTAACTTTTTTAACAGTTTTTTTCCACAAAAGAATTTATGAATCTTGATAATTTTCCCTAATCCATCTAAATGTCACACTACTTAGGATAAAGTAATAAGAGACAGGACACAAGCATATTTTACATTTTTGTCGTGCTCTTTATTAATATTATTTCATACCTGTAAGAAACAACCACTAATATGTTGATGACAACACACTTTATGATTGGAGATTGTTTTTTTTCTTTTCTTATTGGACTGAGTGATTTAAGGACTTCTAATATACTTTTTTGTAAAATATGATCAAAAATACTGGAAGAATAAGATAAATGTTTTCAATTACATTTTAAAGGTATTGATTGAGAACCCCCTGATTTTCAAAATTTGAATACATTTGCAATTCTATGCATATTGAAGGAAATACTTAAGTATTTCAATGATTGGATACTATTTCTTGAAAACATTTATTTAAACATGATTATGATTTTTATTGATATGCACATTTTACATCAACTCTAAAATGCAGTTTCTACTAATATTATTCATCATTCATATTGTTAGATGGGTTTCATAAAGAACTATGGTTATTATATATATATATATATATATATATATATATATATATATATATATATATAATATGAAATTTTATTTTTCTATCCATTTTCACTTTCCCAACAAGTAGTTGCCAATGCAACGTAACTTCATGCTCAACAATATTTCAGAGTTATGTTCTATCATATTTTATACATTTTGAATCACAAATTAGGTATGCTATGTGAAAATACCGCTCAGTGTAACATTGCAGAATCTATGCATAGTAATCTAAAACGTTTCTAAGTGATACCAGAGGTTTTTTTGTTTCCAACTTCAGAAGAAACAGATGTTTTTTCAAATCTTTCTGCCTGCTAGAAAAAGTTTGGGAGCAAACCTTTTGCTTTTTAATCACAAATTCAAATATTTGACAACAATAGATATTCGTTTTAACTATTGAGAATTTCGATATGCCATGGTTAACCTGTTATGAGTTTAACAATAAAAAAAACAGACTTTGCTCTGTAGTGCACTATCCTTGCTGTCAATTTTCATGAAGTTGGTGCAGCTTAAAGTACATTAAAAATGACCTTGTGAAGTTTCTCCCTGAAGGTACAGTCAGAGATCAAGAGGAAATGGCGCAGCTGGACGGTGAATCTGTATTTTGCTGTGGACCTGAAACAGCAGAGGCACCCTTCATTGGCCAGCAGTGGAGTGAATGGCGGTACTCAGTTGTCCATCCTCAGCAAGAGCAGCTCCCAGATACGGATGTCGAGCCCTCTGGCAGAGAATGCCAACATCAGCCTCCCCACCTGAGCATCTGATTGGGCAGAAACCAAGGTGTGCCGCTCCTGTTACTTATATCCAGACCACCCAGAACAGACCAAAGTGGCCCCTAAAATCTCTGATGTTTTGTTGTTTGGCTTTATAAAATATATATTATTAGATTATTAGAGCCTTTAATGATCACATTTCATCCAAGTGTAGAGCTGATCTGATTTGGCACTAAAATATACTGAAGTATTAATTCTTTTCAGATGATTAAATCATTGATAATGATGCCCTTGTGATAAAAACAAGGAAAAAAAAATGCAGATTCTCTTACTGCAAAAAAATCCTACATTTTTCTGTAAATCGGAAGTAACACATTTAAAACAGGTCAAATGGAAACAGCACTGAAGGTTGTGCATTTTAATTTAATGATTTATTTTGTAAAATCAGATATAGGGGTCAGATTTGGCAACTAGTGTTTAAAGTTCATATGCTTCAAAGTGCCATTGAGGATGCCAAAATGGATCTGATCTCAAAGCAGTCCAAAGGTAAATACTTGCCAAATGTCTGCCTTGCCTGTATAAATGTTTAAATGTTTGTTGCAATGTTGACATTTTTCTACAATCAGCCATAAGTACAGAGTATGTCAAAAGATGTATTTAAAAACGTTTAGTTTTTAGTGTTTAGATCAAAATTTCATTTCTTTTCTTAAATTATTATTTAGGAATTAAGCAGTTCTGTAATGACCTTTTCAGTAAAAAAGGAACTGGAGCCCAAATCTGTAGACTTCATCCCATAAACTGACAAAGAATATTTGCACGATTTTCTTTGAATTACGTAATTGTATTTTAATGATAAACATTCATATGCAGTGCCAAATTTAAGATATGGGATTAATGATATGACAGAACTTTAATCAAAAAATCTCTCGTATGTGTTGCATCCTCAGAAACAGCGTAGTTTAGTATTTTCCCAACCACAGACATGTGATCAATATTATACAGCTGTGAACAAACCATTCATGTGCCATTAAGTAAATGCTTTTCCCAGAGCTCACAGTGCCATGGGTTTCTATGTATAGTATTTGATTGTTATGATACATATGGAAAGCTGTGCTCTGTTTCACTGAGTTTCAACTCATTGTGCTATATAAAAATGCTTTTCATCTGAAATTTTACATTTTGGAATGATTCATCTCCCTCATTAACGTCCCCAAGTGCCTAGTCAGTCACAATTAGCTATCACTCTTTTTTTCAGGACAGATAACATTGTTTCCCGCAGAATGTACGATATGTTTTACTGTTGATATTTTTTTGTTATTGTATACTACTAAGATTCATGCTTATTTATTGTCCATTTTATTTGCCACAATGTGAAGAAATCTTACTGAGTTTTTTTTTGTTTGTTTTTTTAAATGACACGTTTGAGAAAAGTGATTGTTCTCCTATTTTATTAAGGTGTTAATCTGTCATTACAGACCAATTTTCATTCATTCAAGCTGTCAAATCCATAAACTCCTCCGAGCAAGAAAGTATATGCTTGATGTGTGTGTGTGTGTTTTTGAGTGTGTGTGTGTGTGTGTGTGTGTGTGTGTGTACACACACACACACACACACACACACACACACACACATATATATATATATATACACACACACACACACACACACAGACAAACCGCGGCTCAGAAGACTCGATGAAAGACTGATGAAAAACAACTCTGGACCTAGCTTTCTCCAGCCCGGACGCGGGTCACCATGGCCCCCCCTGGAACCAAGCCCGGGGGGGGGGGTGCTTGATGGCGAGCGCCTTGTGGCCGGGCTTGTACCCATGGGGCTCGGCCCAACAGGTACCAGCAGGCCAAGCGGCATGTGGCTTGGTCGCTGAGGCAAAAACTCGGACATGGGAGGAGTTTGGGGAGGCCATGGAGAATGACTTCTGGTGAGCTTCGAGGAGATTCTGGTCCACCATCTGGCGTCTCAGGAGGGCTCCCTCAACCCTGTGTACAGTGTGAGTGGGGCGCTGCTGACCTCAACGCGAGACATTGTAAATTGGGGTTAGGAATACTTTGTCAGACCTCCTCAATCCCGTCGAAACACCTTCCAATGAGGAAGCAGAGCCGGGGGACTCTGGAGATGGTTGGGGGGCTGAAATTGCTGTAGTTGTCAAAAAGCTCTTCAGTAGTAGGGCCCCAGGGTTGGATGAGGTCCGTCGTGGGTTCCTCAAGGCTGTGGATGCTGCAGGGCTGTCCTGGCTGACACGACTCTGCAGTATTGCGTATACGTCGGGGACAGTGCCACTGGACTGGCAGACGGGGTGGTCATCCTCCTTTTTAAAAAGGGGTATCGGACGGTGTGCTCGAACAATAGGGGGATCACACGCCTCAGCCTCCCTGGTAAGGTCTCTTCAGCGTCGCTAGAGAGGAGGGTCCGCCGGGGCGTCGAACCTCAGATTCAGGAGTAGCAGTGTGGTTTTCGTCCTGGTCATGGAGTAGTGGACCATCTCTGTACCCTCTGCAGGGCTCTCGAGGGGGCGTGGGAGTTTGCCCAACCAGTCTACATGTGTTTTTTGAATCTGGAGAAGGCATTCAACTGTGTCCCACAGGCAATCCTGTGGGGGTGCTCCGGGAATATGGTATTACCGGCCCCCATTATACGGGCTGTTCGGTCCCTTTATGACCGGTGTCGGAGCTTGGTCTGCATTGCCGGTTTTGAATCAGACCCGTTTCCAGTGAGAGTTGGACTCCGCCAGGCTGCCCTTTGTCAACGATTCTGTTCATAACTTTTATGGACAGAAACTACAGCTTTCGCTGGAACGGTTCACAGCCAAGTGTGAAGTGGCCGGGATGAGGATCAGCACCTCCAAATCCAAGACCATGGTGCTCAACCGGAGATGGGTGGAGTGCCCACTCTGACCGGGAAGAGGTCCTGTGCCGGGTGGAGGAGTTCAAGTATCTTGAGGTCTTGTTCACGAGTGAGGGAAGGATGGAGCGGGAGATCGACAGGCAGATCAGTGCAGCGTCTGCAGTTATGTGGACTCTGTAACGGTCTGTCGTGGTGAAGAGGGAGATGAAAGAGAAGGTGAAGCTCTCAATTTTCCAGTTGATTTACGTTCCCAGCTCTCAATTTACCAGTTGATTTACGTTCCTACCCTCACCTAGGGTCACGAGCTGTGGGTAGTGACCGAAAGAATGAGATTGCAGATCTAAGTGGCCAGAATGAGTTTTCTCCACAGGGTAACTCTCCCTTAGAGTTAAGGTTAGAAGTTTAGCCATCCGGGAGGAACTTGGAGTAGTGCCAATGCTCCTCCACATAGAGAGAAGCCAGATGAGGTGGCTAGGGCATCTGGTCAGGATGCCTCCTGGACGCCTCCCAGGGGAGGAATTCTGGACAAGTCCATCTGGGGGGAGGCCACAGGGAAGACTCAGGACACGCTGGAGAGACAGTCTCCAGGCTGGCCTGGGAGCGCCTTGGGGTCCCCCCAGAAGAGCTGGACCATATGGCTGGGGAGAGGGAAGTCTGGGCCCTCCCTGTTCCGGCTACTGCCCCCGTGACCCTACTTCGGATAAGCGGAAGATGGATGGATGGATATATACATACATACATACATACAATCATACATACATACATACATGCTAATTCTCCACTCATAAATAGCTTTACTGTGACACCTTCTGACAATCACGACCACATTATTTTCCTTTCTTTTTGTTAACACACACACACACATATATATATATATATATATATATATATATATATATATATATATATACATGCTAATCCTCCACTAAGAAATAGCTTCTGACAATCACGACCACATTCTATCCTTTCTGTCTTTTTGTTATAAGCAAATATTTCTAATTCAGATGGAGATATTATTTAATGAAATTAAATTATCTGAATGAAGGGGTCTTTATCAACAGTATTTACTTAAAACATTTTTTTTTACTGTCATCTAATGAGATGAAAAGAATGTATTCATTTAAAAAGGGTGACTTTGGATTGATATTGAATAGACAGGTCTCACACCTTCTTCATTGACCAGTGCCATGTGGCATCCAAAGCGACAATTATAACAGTATAGTTATATCATAGGCCATAGATCACTGATGCTGTGCTTCGAATATTAGTTAGATAATACAAATACAAAAAAATATTTAAAAAAGGAGGACAGTATGGACAGATAAAACACTAAGTGTGTATGAGGGTGTAGAAAATAAATAGATAGATAAATAAAACTGCTGCTGCTTACGTGTTCTATCACCAGCCATCACTCTGAGTCTGAATTAGCTCAGGTGGAAACGACCATGTCTCAAAGCTGTTACTGTGGGGGTGTAGGGTGGGGGGGGGGGGGGGGAATAGCATTCCTTACTTAAGTTTGTTTGTGTTGAAAATTTTTTTGCCAGGGGATTGCAGCCTGGGAAAAAATTTTAAATTGTTTACCAAACTTATAAA
>CAAKHD010010875.1:14627-34818 GCA_901007705.1 Fistularia tabacaria | reverse complement strand
AAAAAAAAGAAAAAAAAAGAAAGAATGAAGAAGTCAGTCAGGGGGGGAGGGGGGAGGGGGGGGGGGGGGGGGGGGGGGGGGGGGGGGGGGGGGGGGTGAAATTACAGCATATATCAGGAATTTTCCAGCTAATGATGTGCGGATGTGGTAGCACTGGGGAGAGAGAGCCACTGACTGTGCTGTCTTTGTTTCACTCACCGTGGGCCCCATGCCGCATTCCTGTATGCTGTGCATACTTGGAACAGTTTTAGTCCCTTTTTTGTTTTGTTATATACGGTTCGTATGCGACTTGTGCGTTTCCGTTTCCAGCCTTGTAGCACCACATCGCTCTCGTCCTGTCTCAAATCCGCCTCCTCTGACCGTTCCCAACTTTAATCCTTTCTCTTATTCCCCTCTCAGGCTCATGTGGCCCCATTAATGCCACTGTAAAAAAAAAAAAATTTCCTACAGGAAAAAAAAGAGGGGAAAATGAGGGGGAGTGAAATAATTGTGTTTATAGCATGGCTGACTGCCGGAGTATCAAATGGGGACTCTCTGACAAAACAACCTCACCGCCTCAGCTCCACTGTACACTTCAGCTGAGTAGCTATGCTCATTTATATTATAGCATCTGGACACCTTCTCCCTTATGGGGCCTGCATACACGCTTTGAGGACTTTATCTTCTTTCCTCTGAGACTCACAAAGGGTGGGGGGGGTCTTTAAATTTGTGGTGAATTGCTTTCAGGAATGCAGTCAAATTCTAGCTTTTTTATTTTTCCTGCAAGAGTCTAAACTTGTAATCGTTCACTTAGGATTGAATTTCAAGATATGCAGCCTGCGGTTTATAGATAATGTACGTCACTGGTGCTCCTTCATCCTGGGCTCTGTCTGTGAGAGAACGCAAACATGGGATCATGGCCAAGCTTCATCAGCCCCAGTGCCTCCCTACGCCGCACGCTTTTAAGCCCCCGTGTCCTGGCATCAGGTCACTGTGAATGTCTTCCATGGAAGTCCACACTTGAATCGACAAGAAAGGGGCACATGCCATGGTGATGGGGATTAGGATAAAGAATGTGCCGCCTAACAATTCCTTGATTTGGTCGTTTTTGGGGCAATATTGCTATTAATTATACCTCATTTCACACGTATTGATGGATTAGATGTGGGGAAGGACATGGTCTTTAATAAACACAAGAAGAGAAAACAAGTGCAGACTGCTTGGAAATTAGCCAACAGTTTAACAACAGCGTGAGGTGGATTGGACAGTGTTGTTAGACTTGGGCGAAGAAATAACGACACTTCCGTCTCTTCCACACATTTCGGACCTGTGATAGTTTAGCATCAAGATGGGGTTGAGGGAAAATTCAGAATGTCTGCATATTTTTAAGAAATTCTGTCCAGCAACGCTCGGACATTCCCTCACCTGCATAATATGATAAGGGCATTTTGCTATAGATCGAGGTGCCCACTTTTTTCAGCTTGCAACTTAGAAATGAACCAGGTCATAATGATCTATGAAAATGCAAAAAATATATATTTATTCATAAACATTCCGAATGTTCCTCATTGTTCTTGGTCATCTCGGTCTCTGCAGCAGGTTCGTAACGAAAGACTACAGTTTGGCGCCACCGACACCGTAAGCTGGTGCCGTAAAGCATTTTGCGACTGCTGAAAATCACTGAAAAGATCAGACAGAGTAAACGTAACTAAAGCTACACCATTTGTCTGCGATTATGAAACAAGACAGCTCACTTTATATCTATTCACGTTTTGTCCGAAAAAATTCCGCTCCATAAGTGAGTTCCATGAGTGATAGAAAACATGAACGCATTTCGAATACGACAAAAAAAGTCATCCTGTGGTGGACAGGCATGGCCTCTTAACCCACGAGACTGTGCGGGTTTAAGCTGGAGGCGCGCCCCGGAAGTGCATTGTCGTTGTATAGTGGTATGGTGGGGGCTCAGTATTAGAGATAACTCCCATCCAGGACTCTGAGGCTCCGTCATTGATTGTTCCTTGCTGAGCACCACAGTCCTCCCTTACCGTATGGAAGTGGTAGATTTTCGTCTTCTTACTCGGTCAAGCTAAGTTTAGCATGAATAAATTAGAGGCTTACTAGGTCACTTGGTGGCTTGCTACATTTCTTGAAATTGGTGCGGAAAGAAAAAGATCTGATTGTTTGCCCTGTTTGTCAGTCAAGTGACAAACGTCATAATACGAATTGACAGCCTATCATCAAAACTGACGCCACATGGTCTACCAACGCTACCTTTGCGACCGACCAATAGATTGCGATCAACCAATAGCCCGCAGTCAACGTAATGGGCTTTCGGTGGAAGTTATGTATTATTCAGAGCCCGTCTCACTAATGTTTTACCCCCATATTTTGTTTTTGATAATCAAACATTTGACTGCCAAGAATTGGTGCTTACTAATGCCTACAACAACGTGCTTGCCTCGCTGCTAAAAGCGCTGGTGGCCGCAATGTAGGGGTTTGCAAATTGGGGCGGGAGATCGAGCCCGGGGGCGGGGGGCGTCTTCGTGTTCCCGAGGCAGGAGAAGCCATTTCCTCCCTGAAGCAAAAGCAGTTAGGGTAGAGTTGCAGTGTGGCTTGAGGAGGACAGTGTTGGTGGTGGTGGTGGTGGTGGTGAGGGGGAGGATGCGCTCAGCAGAAAGGAATTCCTAGAATGTTGCGCTTTAATCTGTAGTCAGCCTCGCACACACGCTTTTCTTTCAATCAAACTTTTTCCTCCCTGAGCTTCATCTGACCTTTTCTGACTTCGGTTCTTGCCATGTAGTGGCCGGGGGGGGGGCAGAAAGAGTGGTTGGTCGAAGCCATTATGGATGATTAATTTTCTTTTCCTTTCCACCAGTTGCAGAGTGCAAAAGTGATAAGAACAGGAAGGGAATACAGGAAAGAGTCAAAAATTTGTAATGGGATAGAATTCCTTTTTTTTCCAGAGCTGTTCATGTGCTGGAGTCATCATGGAAGATTGGTAAAGTTGCACATTTATGCCGAGTTTTTTTTTTAATTGTCATGAAGGGGAAAAACACTTGCTTAATCTATTGCCGTTGGTGTGTTTTACATTGTGTATGTGTATGTGTGCTTGAAGTAAATGTGTAGGTTCAGGCTCATTTCTCTCAATGGACCTGTCTTTCATTCATTCATTCACTCTTCCATTCATCTACTCCAGTTTCTCCTACACATCCACTCACTCGGACACCATAGGTGTTACCATTGCGCTGCTACCATAGCAAGCACTGCTGTTGTTCGCTGCTAGTCACAACTTTTGCACTTTTATACTTTTATACTGTTCATTGTCATTTTGTTTAGGTTAATACAAGCCCCACCTGTTTTTAAATATATATATATACACACACACACACACACACACACACACACATATTTACATATATATACATATATACATATATACATACAATAATAAATATGTATTTAATCTTAAAATAGAATAGAAATAGAATTTGTTAACACCGTTTATTGTTCATTCTTAGTTTGTTTGTTTTTTTACTTTCCTTGCACTTTCTCTTTTCTGTGAGTGGTTGAAATTTCCCCTCTGTGGGACAATTAAAAGAGTATTCTCTTAGTAATTGTTAAATAATTGAAATTATTTACTTCTACCACAGTCTGACTACCCATATTTGTGTGTGTGGGGGGGGGGTAACACATTGCCAGTCATTTTATTCGATTTCTTGACAATAATGGAAAAAAAACAATGTATTTTGGTATACTTATTGGATAATGCAGAAATAGAATGACGGACCACTGCCAAAATAGTATCTGTGTCATGCAAAATGTGAGAGTCTGCAGCATCCAACCTCCGTGTGTTGGTGAGTGTATGTCCTCAGGGTAACAACCATTGGTGTCTGCAGTTGCGGCCAGGTTCGTGAATTTCTGCATCACACTGCAACGGATATACTCTCAGCTCTAGGTCTGTGGTTCTTCCTAGAATGCAGTTTAGTCGTCATAGGTGTTCAGACAAACCTCATCCCTTTACTATGCAGAGTGCTAAACTTCCAATAATTCAAAAACACTGAAACTACATGCATTTTAAAACCTGCAGCTGCAGAACTAACTAGGAAGCCTTTGGATTGTTCACTCATGCATTTAGATTTAATGCTTCAATTATTCAGTGTTTCTGTCATGCCATGCATACGTCGGCGCGAAATTAATGTTTTTAACAGTGCACTTATCGATACTAAGTTTGGGTTAGATGGCGAAGGTTGTTTCGCCGTGGCAACCCATGATGGAAGTAGGCGAAAGGAAAAGAAGAGGTATCTGGTCATTGAGCTTGGATATTTTAAACAGAAAATAATTACCCTTAAATTATTAAATGGAAATACAGCTCAATGTTTGCCTACCCATGTCAGTGGCTGTTTAAGTGCTGATGAAGTTTACCTTTGCAATTTACTTTATGTAAATGACACCAGCAGTCTATTAATTCTTTAGTGAGAGTTTCATTTTTGGTCATGCATCTCCCAGTCTGAAGCCAGCTTGCCCCGACTTCCTCCCCATTTCCACTGAAGCAGGAAGCAGGAGATGAGAAAGTATTGTGCATCTGCAAAAGGCTGCCCCGGGCTCTGTTAATAGTGTCGTTCAGTTTACAGCAGGAAATGTAACTGAATATGGTACAAATAATGAATCCAGGTTTGCAATTATGTTAGGTTTGTTAAAAAAAAAAAAAAAAAAAAGTATCATCATTTAGAACCCAACCCCAACCCCCCTTTTTTTATGCTATAGTTACAAAAGAACCAAATTTGGATGGGAGTCATATTGCAGAAGGTGGTGTGAAAAGCACTCGTTTACACTAAAATAATGGTGTCAGAGTTGGAACTTAAGTTTAGCCAGAAAATATGCAGTGTATATGCAATTTAGAGATATTCATGTCTCTGGGACTAGACTGCAGATTACTCGAAGGGTGTCTGAATCACATGTGAAGTGTCAGCACAGTTTAGATTTGTTCAAATGTCATCATTTTGAGACTATTTTTGGAGTGTCACTTTGAACAAGTAGGTTAAATTCATTGCTTGTACAGGCACAGTCACAGTTTTTGGCCGACAGATGAGCATTTAAAAAACAGTAAAAAAAAAAAAAAAAATCAAGAATGAAGTATTGTAAAAACAGAGAACCTCAAACCACCTTAATCTTCAAAAAGAAAAGGAGTACTCGACACGAAATAGTAAAACATAACTGGTCCAAAAGTAAGGCAGGGAGGAAGTTTTTTTCACACAGGAGTAACCCAGGTGTTTATCTAAACCCTGACCACAATCGTGCTCCATATTTCAAGGTCTTCAAGCATCATTACCATCAAAGTTGTTACTAAAAAAAATTTTTTTAATGACCTTTTCTTCCACGCACAGGTTCTGTCCGTGCCATTAATTTTGAAACCAAGCAGACCAATTTGGTTATTCTACGGGTGGCACTTACGCCGGGCTTATACCTTGCGATTTTTGCTATCACAGACTTAAAACTGGAAGTCGGAAGGAAATCTTAAGAGTTGCAGCGGAGTCCCATCATCCTGGTCATAGATTTTTAAGCTGGTAGTCTTCAGTCTTAACACAGTCGTAGCTCAGTCTTTGCCTGTTCTTAGGGCCTATGACAGTGTTTGATATTATCGCGAGTCCTTGTGTTGGTCACCGAACAGACCGAATCAACAACCAATAGATGAGCTCTGATAAAACTGTAAAAGGAAACCTAGTAGACATACAATTGGATGGTATGTCTTTGTATTATGGATGAACGGGAACAGCAAAGGACGTCCAGATCAGAATGATAAGATAAGATAATAAAACTTTATTGATCCCAAAAGGAGTAATTCATTTGTCACAGCAGCACAACAATAACAAGTATGAATATAAATACAAATCTAAATAAAAGACAAGTAAAAGGACGAGGACGACAACAAGGATTAAAGGAGATAACAGAAGGACCGTCAAAATGGAAGCTGACGATATTGCTGTGGGTAGAACAGCCCAGCTTGTACGAGGTCAACTCTCCAACATATCACGGAGAAGGAAAAGGACTGAAATAGCAGAGGCTCAGCAAAAACTCGCCGAAAACATTGCATGGTGGGAAAAAATTGCTGAAAGAATCTAGTTGTAGTGTCCTACGAGTCTTTTCAAGTCCTACGAGTCTTTAGATGTGAGATCCACAGTCTTTAGTCTCAGGCTACGCCGAGACTAGGCTGAGACTAAAACTTAAAACTCCAAAAACCAGTCTTTAGATGAGAGATGGTAGTTTTGCACGAGTCTTTTCAAAATCTTTGCAAAAATTGCACAAAATTCGGGTAATTTAAAACACCAAATAGCTCACACAGTCATATGATCCAGGTAAGGTATCCTCAGGGATGTACCCTTTGGTTCCCCTGAATGCATGAGTCATACTAATCCGTCGCTTGGTTTTCCAAATCGTGTTGGACCGACAGCTATGATGACCCCAAATCTTGTTTCTTTATGGAAATTTAATTATTGAAGGACCAACATTAGTCGCTTCCTGAGGTGCAGGCAGGGAAATCACGTGTGTGTAGCCTTCAAGAAGGATTACAATCACCGACACAGTAATACCAAAGTCATACTAACAATAATAATCCTTTCCTTGAAGTTTTTTGACCACTGACTCACAGTATATCTCAGTATCTGTTATACTTGGACAGCGTGCAATTAACAATTGTGTAGTATTCTCGATTTTTGCCATCTATAGGTGGCGCACACTATTCCTTGTTACTTACAAACATTTGCTTGCAGTGCAAACACCACCGTTCTTCAGAGGTTGGAACTACAGCCGCAAGCTGGAAAATCTGGAGTTTAGGAAAGCACCTGGAACCATTCCACGCTTACTAGGGGTCACTGAGTTTCATCTGGAGGCTTTCCCAACTGTAGCTGTTAACAATGCTTTTGCTTTCCTGCAGGCCCTACACACACACACACACACACACACACACACACACACACACACAAATACGTCACAGGGACAAATTTGGAAACCGTGTCTAGTTTGGCACCACATTTATACTGTTGATGAATGTGAAAGGTGCCTTGAGGGCGGCAGGGCTCAGGTGGTATGGCCGGCCATCATGGAACCTTAAGTCTTAGGTTTGATTCAAAAACCCCTCCAAGCCTGTCGAAGTGTTAATGAGCAAGGCAACGAACCCCTAGAGGTTCTCCACTGCTTAGGTGCACCACGGAGCAAAAACTGGAACCTCACAATATTTCGCGTTTTGACTTGACTGCCTGCTTGTATATATATTTTGCATTTATCCATTGTGTTTCACATCCTTTCATTGTCTTTACTGACTCAAAGTGGGGAAAAAAAGTTTTTAACAATTAGTCTTGATGTAGCCTATCAGTTTTGAGCCACGGGCCTGTTAGGTTCACAAGCATTTGTCCTTACTTTGCCCTAAACCTGCATCAGGAATAGCGCATCTCCACACTTTTTAAGCAAGCTTTTTGTTTACAGGGGATACATTTTGATTCCAAATTCAGATTTTATATGTATATATACATATATAAATACTGTATAGACACACTCCATATACTTGCATATAAAGTCTGTTAGTTGCCATAACAGAAACCTTTACAGCCTCTTGCCATTTTGTCCGCCATGTAGTTGCACACCAAATCAATCAAAAACACATGGCGGATCGATTTGAAACGGACCAAAATGTCAGACATTCTTCAAAAATTCCCCATTAATATACAGCACTAGATGTTTCAGTCTTTTGCAGTCCGGACCCCTGAAATGCTCCCTAGTGCACGGCCACTGCTCGGCGGGGCGGTTCAGGAGGTCGTCCGCTAACGGAAAGTTCCTGGTTCAATTCCCAAGCTCCCAACTTCCTAGCCTGTCAGTGAGCGAGACACTTAACCCCCAAATACTCCAAGGGGCTGCTACTGGAAGTGGCACACATACTCCATGATGGGTAATTTTGCTGATGTTTTGCTGTATGTATCACTAAATGTTACCGAAAAGAGGGCTTTCTTGATGCATGGCACGAATTATTTTTGGTGTTTGGTGATGATTTATTGCCATTTTGATTTCAGTTTCTTAACACTTCATCTCCCAGGTTCACTGCGACTACATCAGTGTTGTTCAACTGCTGATCACTGGAAAATTCAGTGTAGTGTCCATGTTGAAAACATGGATTTGAATGGGGTTAGAAAAAATTATATTCATAAAATTCCCGATGTTGTATTAGAATAAAGATAAATAATGATTTGTGTTTGTGACCCAGGTTGTGACATTATGGTATCGCGCTCCAGAGGTGCTGCTTCAGTCCAGTTATGCAACGCCTGTGGACCTGTGGAGCGTCGGGTGCATCTTCGCTGAGATGTTCAGGAGAAGGTAAGCACTGTCACAGAAGTTATTCTTCATAATAATGTTGTGTTTACTCAATGTGATTAAACACTGATGTTCCGATTAAGATGGCACAGAAGGATGGGACCTTTACTACGGAGACATTTAAACACACAACCCTCGCTGAAATAGCCTACAACTGCAACTTGAAATCCCAATTGTGAAACATTATGTGCACCTATGTAGACCATCAGCATTTTCCTGACCAGTTTCAGCCAGTAGCATCACAACATTCCTGCTCTATGAGCTGAAAGCTGGAGGCCATCGAGCAGATTCCCCTTTACATGATTTGCAGCAGGTAGAGGGGTTCACTTGACAAAGGCCGTGCCGTGAACCCCAAGTTAATTGAGTTAACAAGATGGCTCTTTTCCCCCGTAGATAGATATTTTAAAATGTCGGATTGTGATGTAATCATGATCTACACGTAGAGCAGGTCCAGGCCACGCTTTAACAGAGATCCAACAATCTTCCATGAGTGAGAACACATTTGCAGGGACCGCCTTTTATTGGACCGAAAGCCCCCCTCGAGTGGAGGCTGGGTTTGGGTAAAACACGTGCACGTGCAAGAATTCGAGCCTTCCGACGTTTCGCATTTCGTCTTGACTAATTAACTACCGACGTGTATCTATTTTTTGCATTTTTCCATTGTGTTTCACATCCTCTCTTTATAGACTCAGTTATAAATCAAAAGTTTCATAATTAGTCTTAACGCAGCCTATCAGTTTTGCTATGTCTGAACTGTCCGTCTGTAAGGTTCACACACCTAGAGGCTTACCACCCCAGGTTTCCCGATACTTTTTAAGCATGCTGCCCCAGCTGATGAGTGACCTTTTATTTACTGGGATAAATTTTTATTGAAAATTAGTATAATATAGACACACACACACACACACACACACACATATGTGTGTGTGTGTGTGTGTGTGTGTGTGTGTGTGTGTGTGTGTGTGTGTGTGTGTGTGTGTGTGTGTGTGTGTGTGTGTGTGTGTGTGTGTGTGTGTGTGTGTGTGTGTATGTATGTATGTATGTATGTGTGTATATATATATATATGTATATCAATGTACACATATATATACACACACAGACTCACACAATATACTTTGCAAACAAATTGCCAAAAGGCTGAAAGTCTGTCTATTTTAGTTGCCATAACATTATTCGCCAACCGTCTAATGTACCCCTCGCCATATTGTCCGCCATGGAATTGCCCAAAAAACATAAACAACAGACTGAAACGTCAGACATTTTTCTAAAAATCTCCTTTTAATCTACTGCACTAGACGTTGCAGTATTCACAAAGCCAGATGTTGATTTGTAACACATATTACATTTTGTTTTTTCTTTTTTACATTTTAGAAGTTAACTGAGGTCAGAAACGCAGGTTAATTTGACCATGATGGTTATAGCTGTTGTAATCCCCATTATGCTGCTATTGACAGTCTGACTGTAGGAGGTAAAAGGAAATTTGCTCCTTCCGTCCTTGACGTCTCGCTAAGGCTGCACACATGGCATTACAACGGTGGCTATGCCCCTATTTTTGCAACATTAAATGTTTTTAGGGGCATTGTTTCTTTGCGTGAACAAAGGATTTCAATAGAGCAAGTCCAGGATTTGTTTTTCACTGTTTCTGTATTTTCAAGACAGACATTGTTGTAAGACGTTTTCTTTTTTTGGGTGTTTGTCTCATTCCCTGCCATCTTTAAGGAATCAGTAGTTGGCAGGGGGTTAACTTTTTCAAATGACACCTGTCAGATGCGTTAGGAGCTATCACATTTCGGTTGGCTTATCAAACCATTACAGTAATGACGGGGCTGCTTGCTGTGGTTGCAGCATGCAAGTCAAGATTCTCTTCTTAGTATAGGTATTTGACAGTTTGTGGTCAAACGAACAAGACACACTGAAGAGCCCGGGCCAATAATCCCTTTCCTGGACCGGCTCAAAAACCTGTTTTTGGAGGAGAGAATTTCATAGCGAGCGCAAAGTAATTTAATTGAACGTCAATTTTGTTTTTTCCTTTTGATGTTATGTAACGTCACCATAAATGTATGTAACGGTCAGCAGGGGACAGGGGTCTAGCTAGGCTGCACTGGTGTGCTATAGAGAAGATAAGAAAAGTCTTTTGCCACGAGGAGCTGCCCTGCCTATAATTTATGCTTCCTTCTCTAACGGTCCTCTCGCCCCAACGTGAACACACACACACTGACGCAACGGCAAAATCCGCCCGCATGTATAAACTTGAGAAAAAGTGTGCAGAAGTGATAAAAACAAAACGATTTGAGAAAAGTACAGTGGACAAATTGATTTTGGAAGGGGTCAGGTATAATGGTGTCAATGTTATATCGGCCTATGTGAGATTTTATAACACTCTGAATAATGTGTCTGTCAGTTTAAAAGGTTAATTCACATTTTCAGTCAAACAAACTTTTAACAGACTTAGATCGTAGCTTTGTAGCCCCCCGATAGCTATGATAATGCATTCCCCATGCGAGATGTCGGAGTCATGAACAAAGAAGGGTTGTTTCAGATTATTGCTGAATTTAATGTGCAAACTCGTTTTAATTTGCATTCCACAGAGAGCTACTTTGATAATCGTGCGAAAAGATTTTTTTCCCCACCGTTGCAGAGAGAGAAAAAAGAAGACTTGACATCCTGCTATTAAAATATGACCAATTACTGGAAGAAAAAAAAATCCCTCATTTTACAAATGCTGTGTTTTGCATTTGTAATTGTCATGCTCAAATCCGGACCTTATTTTTTTCTCCCATTAATATTCCACTATAGCCTCTTCTGAATCTCCTATAACAATGCAAATTAATTGAAGATTAAGTCACTTTGAGGCAACCCCTTATTGATATCGAGTCAAGACGGGGTTTACTCACGGGAGTGCAAGAGTCTTCGATGTATTTCCGGTCAGGGACCCACCAAGCTAATGGAGAGACAGGGCAGGGACCTTCTACTAAAATTGTTACAAAATTACACTTTTTTACACAAAATTAGGCCAAGTACCATGTATAAACATACCTTTTTGCTGTGCATTCAATTCGAAGACTTTATTTCCAATGTGCAAGACATAAAACCGAGCTTGTTTCCAACTAGACTAGCTTGCACATCCTGCATCCTTTTTATTCCGTAAAACCTTTCCCAGGACATTTACTCTTTACATTTACACACAATATAATTACATTTACACACACCCTAATTTATTGTGAACTCAAGGGTCTTTTTATATCACTCATCTTTAGTTTTGAACCCCCTTTGTTGTCTCCATTATGTCAAAGGAGCCCTCCTGCATATTTAAAAAAAAAAAAAGAAGTGTAGTTTCATTAGTTAAAACGCTGTGTGCCCAGATATGCATTGGTTGATACGCGGTTTGAATATGATGAAAAGCGACTATGCGTCTCCCAAATGTCCAATTTTTCCTCTATTATCTGAATGGTCCACCTTATATCATGGTGTTTAATCCCTCTCTTTTTTGCAGGAGTTCTAAGTAGTGTGATCATTAACAGTGTTGTTGGTAAAACACTGTCTCTCTTGTGAACACCTACATAATTCTATTTGCAAAGCATTTAAAAAAAACAAAAAAAAAACGTTCATTCTTTAATTTCACTGGCAGTTACAGTATTTTTTTCTGACACACCTACTAGTAATGCTAAGACAAAGGCTGCTCAGATTCAGCATGTGGTAAAAGTTCATGAGCTACATAAGGGGAAGTACAATGCCAAGGTGTATTGCAAGCAGTGTGAACATGCGTTGTACTGTATTGGTTTGCTTTTCTTTGTTTACTAAAATGAAGTTTTTCCAGTCAAGGAGCCAGGGATTTCTATATTACATGGTCGCTGCCAGTGTGTGTGCATGTACTGCGCATGCGTTGACAGTATAAGCGCTATGTCTTCTCTCACACGTGAGCTTTAAGAAGCAATTGTGTGTGTCTTTTCACAATCTGGCACCTGTCCCACCCTTACCTGTGACAGCACTGCGATGGCCGAGACAAGAACACACACACACACACACACACACACACACACACACACACACACACACACACACAATTGAAATAGCTTTTTTAAAACGCCACCTGTTAGAGATTAAAGGTCCTTTGGGGGGGAAAGCCGTAAAAGAGTGTGATGATGAGCGGGTATAGAAAAAAAGGAAATTTGAGAAAACGCTTAAACATATTGTTGACGGCTTGGATACAATGGAGCCGAATTCCAGATAATGATCAATAGACTAGTTTGTACATAATATCAGCACTTCGGTTTGCGAGTCCAATTTGCTCCTTGATATTTGAAGCCTTTTTTTAAGTCCCTTTGACTCAAAAATATTCATTTTTTTAATCCTCTTGTCCACTTGTGTGTTTTATATTCCCTGCATTCAAGCAAAAGATGTTGATGTAAATAAACAAGAAATGGAACTTCTCATCCGGTCAGTAGCCATTACCAATGAGGGAGAATAGACCCACATGAAAAATGGTAATATATGATGACCATACCATTCCCATGCCATAGAGTGTTGATTTTTTTTTACTTTTTACAAGCAACATTTTTTTTCATCAGTCCACATCTCAGTTTGGGTTATAAAATCAATACCTTTCCTTCCATTATCAGCTGAATCCATCTCCACTGCACCAATCTGATGGATTTTTAATTTCATAGAGGGGTTAGTTTGGGATTTCTTTCAAATTTTCAGCATAACAGGCAAATTGAGAATGCACATTAAACTGTTTGATGGAAACCACCAAACTATAATGTGGTACTATACTGGGTGCATTTTTCAAGTTGATTATAGACATTATGTCTGTGGGTCTCTACAATTTCGCTCATGTTAGCCGTATTGAATTGCAGCTATATGGTTGTTAGGGGTAGCAAATGCTCGTTGGCTCACCTGCTTATTACTACTTCTTTCAAAGCCTGCCTGGGGGCCGGAAGTCCAAATAATTCCCAGCTGGTCATCTTGCGATCCATCGATACGACCAGATTTATTACGAGCTGGCGCAACCTTTAACCTTTTGCGCACAACAGATGTTCGATGAAACCAAAGTGGCTAAAAACGCCACGTCAAACAGGACAAGTTTCATAGTCTTGAGCTCTGACTTTTTTAAAAATTATTGTAATTATAATTATTATTACTTTGTTTAGCTATGTTTCCTGTCTTCCAGCCTCCTCGTATGTGTGTAGATTTTTTTTTAAATCAGTCAATCAGTAATAGCCAGAGCCAGTAGGTTGAGTTCTTGTAAGATTCAGAATCCATATAGAAACCAGAAATCCAAGTGCAGCTGGCTGTGGTGTTTTCAACATATTTTCTTTTCCGTCGATCTAACCTAACCTTTTTTTAAAATTTGTACCCTGATCGAAAACATTTTATTTCATCGAAGGCCAGATGGACCTCGGCTTCTCTCGTTCATCTTGACACTGAAACCAATCTATTCTGTTTATGTTGGCCTTCTTCGCTGCCTTTGTTCATAATTCATTTGTCCGAACCATATGTGTATATACACGCTGATTTTCAGAAGTGTCATGGGAAATCGTCTTCATCGACCTAACCCTGACAGTATTATGTGCTAAATGACGTCTCGTCTCAGCAGTTTTTTGGACTATGTAAGATATTTGCCCTGCCTCAGCAGTTAAACGTAACCTGTCACATCATGTTGCATGCAAATATTTCCCTCAAAATATTTTTAAGACCAGTGAAACTTTGAAGGTGTTCTCCTGAATGCATTCTTTCACAATCAAACATGTTACTGTAAAAGGGCCCTTTATCATAACAATTGCTGTCAAAGGAATACTTGTATCATACAAGTCTCCATTTGCATGGCAGGGATGGTGTCAGGGTGAGTCATGGATCTAACAAATAGGGCAGAGAAACCTGCCTTTAGGGTGACCGTGTTGAGTAACAGGGACAATAGGGGGCAACGTAAAATAGTCCACACAGCCCCCACCCCCCCACACACACACACAAAAATAAAATAAATTTTGACTCCTAAAGAAGCCAGATTCAGAAATACACTCTGACTTTCTCTTCCTATCCCTCCCAGTTTGATCCTCACACAAACACACATTCCAGAGGTTGTCGCAGTGGAATGTGGGACAGAACAGAGTTGGCACCAAAGGAAGCGTGACTCAGCTGACTCTCTCAACCCAGTCTCAGTCCTTTCACTTCTAATCATGTATGTGCACATGCAATGGAAAACAATCCCATTGTGTACATAGGAATTTGTAGCCCTTTGTACTTTTCGTACTTTTTTCCCCCCACCCCAAGTGTGCGCAAATTTGCACAGGACTGTTGACCGAATGTGCATGTCAGCGGCCAGCTCTGTTGGTAAAAACAAACCAAGAAAACCACACTGGGTTTAAAAATGGATTATCAGCCTACTTGTTTTGGCATGATGACATTGGTGTCGGTGAATTCATTATCTTCTCCTGCAACTGGTTGCGTCCGATCTAAATGATGTTACGACCTCGACTTACTACTCTACTTCCGAAAGGAAGGTCCATGGGGCCTTTGAAGCCACGATGAATAACTAAGCAGAAGGTGGTAAAGGGCTTTCAGTAATAATGGAGTAAAAATGATGACCCTTGCGTGACAAATATGCTCCATGGGGTGGATTTTTTTGATGCTGAGCGGTCCCTCAAAGAAGAAAGAAAAATACGGGGAGTTCTTGGGTCCCGTTCTCTCTTTGCTCACTTTATTTCACGGCGCCGCAGCTGCATTGCTTTTGATGGCCGGATACGGACTATGTTCGCTCGCACCTAAAGGATGTCCGAGCATCCTGCGTTATATTGACATCTGCTGGCGACATCTCAGCCATACAGAAAACAAACCAGAGGCTTTCAGTTCTAACACCATTGCTATGCCTCGTGACAGATCACTATTGACAGGTAGGATAATCATTCATTCAGATTGAGAAATCCGGGCTATGACGGCTTGCTGGGGATGCACCGTGACGCAGGGCCAGTCCATAAAACCCCCCAAACTGCATCTAGAGTGCTCATTCTAAATCTGAATACACAGAGCTGTCCAATTATGATTGGATGATTCAAACCGCATGCCGTTGTAAGCCTTAGAGGTATCGCTTCAATGCAGTTGGAGCTTTGAAACGTGCTTTTCCTTCAAACTTAAGCACGATGGTCAAATACCACATTGTTTAACATTGACTCACCTGTAATAGGCACACTGCCCTCCCGTTTTCTGACAGATACGCACCCACAAACGCACAAATGGATACACAGAACAGGGATAAATAGGCTTTTCTGTCCTGCGGAGTAGCTGGCGGGCTTGTGCTAATGATGACTCCTGAAATTTGTGCGGGTGCCAGGGCAGGCATTGCCACCCACTTCCATCCACAGACTGCCCAAAACCACAGGAACCACCGGAAGCTCTGCCGCCACTCTCCTTCCTCCCCTCATCAGTGGTACCAACAGCACAGCTTCCCAATCTTCAAAATAGGAGATGAAGCTTCAACTGTCTTTCTAGTGGCCTCTTCGGATGTTCACACCAGAGTCAAAAATTTGTCTCTTGATTAATCCTAAAACTCATCGTTTTCAGTTCTGTGTTCACTTAGCCACATTTTACCGCACAATCGTGCATTTTTGTGGTGCACGGTGCTGAAATTGTGGTGCTGACTCGCCGTTTTTTCTTTTCCCCAGACCCCTGTTTCGGGGTAACTCTGATGTGGATCAGCTGGGAAAAATTTTCGAGTGAGTATCACATACTTTGTTTACTGCCACCACTTCAGAAATCATGTTGTGTAATATTTTTTTTTAATCTAAATTTGCATTGCAAGCTCACAAAGGGGACGCAGATTTGTATTGTGGTCAAATGATGGAAAAGAAACTTTGATATTAAGCTAGTTGTAGCTGTAACCACAGCTGGCGGACTTTTCGACAGTGTCGTGGGGGTACCTTCAGTAGAAGACTGGCCCCAGGAGGTGGCCCTTCCACAGAGTGCCTTCAGCCCACGGCCCCCTAAGCCCATAGAGGATTTGGTCCCAGACATGGATGAGCAAGGGCAGGCCCTGTTATTGGTGAGTGGCCTTTGCCTTGGTTAAAACGTGTCCACATCCATAATCGTTTCGACTTCCATTAACTCACTTACGTTTCCTTGTTTTTTGTGTCCCGTGTTCCAACATAGCAATTCCTTGCCTTCAACCCCTCCAGGAGGATATCTGCATTCGCTGCTCTGAGCCATCCTTATTTTCAAAGTGTCGACAGCCACAGTAGAAGCGTGTATGCGACACAGCCTATCTCCAGTAACAAGTCCACTATTGAGGAAAGGACTGCCTGACATTCTTTCTTCAACCTCAGTCATACAGGATATACTGCCTATAAAAAGTATAAACCCATCCTCGCTTTTGTGTTTGCCAACCTTGATTCCAAGTTGTACCATTAAGTCAAAGTGCATAAAGCTTTTTCAACCTTTCGTCAGATAATGACCTCAGTGGAAACAATTAAACACCTGTGACAGAAGTATCCATCCCATTAAGTGAACTTTATGGAAGTGTGTTTGGGTCAGGTGCCAACAGTGAAACTTGTTCATATCCATGGTAATTTTGCACGAGTCATTCCTCAAATTATCGAATGAAAAAGGCCTGGACTGTCATCTTTTTACCCCTTTTTCGTTTTTGTCAGTTCAGTCCACAGTGTCACCTGTGGTTCTTGCAGACTGCACCCGCTTTACCACCGAGATTACTGGTATTATGGTCTTTTTTTTAACGCCCGCTCACAAGCCTTTATTAGCTTTATGCAGAGAGGTATCTCCATTTAAGGATGCCCCCACCAGCAGACATTCAGTTAACTGGCCAGCAAAGTTCATTTTAGGCACTCTAAACATTAGGGACCCGTGCAGCTGTTCCAGTGTCCACTGGCCTTGCAGTAACTGTTCTGGTTTAAATGCGTGTTTGTTGGCAAATTAACGAATGCTAAAAACTAGCCAGCAGACGTGGTTTAATCTGACGCACGCTGACTCATTTGAATTACGATCACCGAAAAACCGGTGGCCTTTGGGATTTTGCTTCATGGATGTGTGTCAAAATCAATGGGATGAAAACAAATGTCAAATGTGTTTGTTTGTCTGTTTGCCGACAAACAGTTTTCACTGTCTCTGATCATTCCAAAAGCTTCATCCATTGTGATTTAATGTTGTATATAACAACTTAGTATAAAAAAATTCAAGGGGACCCGTATACTTTTTATAGTCCATGTACAATGCTCTAGGAAAGTACTCTGAAAGAGAGGGTAAGAATAGTGCCAGGAATGCAGACATTCACACTTTTCTATCCTGAAAATGCACAACGGCTAGCCACCTTCCATGAACTGATGGATTATAATTGCTGCTTACAGTTTTTTGATAGTTGTCGATTGACTATGTTAGAAATGCAAAGAGACTCGCATCCAGGAGCAGCCAACGGATGGACTGTAGAGACCACGAATTAGAGGCCACTCTATGACCAGCATTTAGCCCGACAAGATTCCAGCATGGACCTCACCTGAGATTTTGCCGTCTCAGATACAAACACAGCATACTGTATGCACACTGCCACATAAGTATGTTGATGTGTACACCGACTTCTTGAAACATTATTTTGCATCTTTCATCAGCGTCTCAATGTCATCATCACTCCAGTTTCTACTGCCATCCTCAGGATGTCCTGCATAATTGCATCCTAGTAGCGGGACTGCTGCGGGTTTTGTGACTCGGAGCACTTTGGGATCAGGCGAATGTCAAGGCACGCCGCTTAATGGCCTGACGCCAGTGCTAAAACAATGACATATGAAAAATTTCCTGCCGCCTCGGTGTTTGACACATCATTTACTGAGACATTAAGAGCTACTATCGTTACAGAATGCAATTATTTACAATCCATTTGACGTGTTCAGTAATGCACAGGCTTGCAATAGAGTGATAACATCCCACCGGCACTCTTCCGCATTCATAAATTTGACATGTAATTGTGTTGAAGATACTCTGTATTTAATTTTTATTTTATTGACAAGCCTGACACATGTATGTATCAAGTTGTAACTTGATTTTTAAGATGCTAGGGCAGAAGATATACTTACACAAGTTAGTTGATCATAGAACCTGTGTAAGGATAGAGTGACATGTAAAGAATGTATAAAGGATAGCCATTGGTATTGTACAGTATGTAGTGCCAAGTAAAACCAGTAATAATAGAAAACATTTGGTAAGTGCATCATCAGCCCTTAGATATGTTGTAAAACAAAAATAAACAAACAAAAAAAAAAGATAGCGGTAGTGTAGTAAGGGTGGGTGGAATGTCATGTGGCGAGAGCATCATGTCTATTCAAAAAAATCTTGATGGGCTCTATGGGTGTTTGCTGAATTTCATTACCAGTGGTTTTCAAAATGAAATGCACAAATATCTTGTGTACAGCTTTTGCGCTATTCTAAAATCTCGTTCTGTTCAAGTTTTCACCACCTAGGAGAAGAAGCAAGTTATGCAGAGTTGTATTTTTGTATGTAGTAGTTCTGTCAGAACAGTAACATACTTAACACTGGTTTACTTTTTCTTAACAGGTAGTGCTGCTAGCACACAGACACACACGTGCACACACAATACTCTGACTTTCTCAGGTTCTAGGTATGGACGTCCAAACCTTTTTTCGGACAAAGTTTGCACATCCTCGGGCTACTAACTGATCACAACACAACTTTTTCAGGTTTCCTTTCAAGCTGTTCAATGATCATAGTCTACTGTCATTCCTATTTATCATATATGTTACTGTAGTCACGACTGCCTGGAGATAACTGCCTGTATGATCTGTTCTGCCATTAAAAGCAACTTTTAATTGCAAGATGGTGAACACAATGTAGATCCACAAATTATTTTCAGCTTGACTGAGCACTGTGTGAATTTTCTATAGATAATGACTTATACCTGATGTCAATGGTGCATACAATGCAATTAAAATTCAACATATTTTAGGTATACAGGTTTACAATAATGATAATGACTGCTTTAGTCTATTAAACTTGATACAATCACTGTATGCTTTTCTTAACCAGTCTATAGAACAGTTCAGGTTCCCTTCCCTCTTTGGAAACTGTTTTCAACTGAGCATGGTTGTCCTGTAACCCAAATTACATATGTTCCAATGTCACATTTGCAGTTAGCATATCAAATGGAGACCAAGGACAAAACAATTATGGAATTATACTTGTGTATGGATGCAGACATTGGTGTATTATTATTTTGTTGCACCAGTTAAATAAAAAGCAGCTTTTTATGAATGTTGTTTGTGTACGTGAATGTTTTGTGACTCACAAATAAGTTAGCAGTAGATGAAAACCCTGTTATTGTTGGCCTCAACCGGGATGAGTTCTTTTTTGTCAGTCTCCTATGTCTCTATTGATGTGTTTTCATTTTTTTGACACTTTTCGGGGGGCAGCATATGGATCACAACGAACAATGAATTTGATATGGCTCTTTTTATGACAATAAGATTTTTGAAATGGGCAAATCTAATGGCGATCTATGTCCTCTCATGATAAAAAGTCAAATACATTGCTAATAGTTCTAAAATGATTTCCAATCAAATATTCAATTGCTGAAGAATTTTGATGTTCTCTTAAGAGAAAAGGTGGTTTTGGTTTTGATACCTTTTGTGCTATCAAAGTCCCCGCTTAGTTTGATTTGTAATTATACCAAGAAACACCTGTTACAACATACAATCCGATTATTTCTGCACAAAGTATTTCATTGATAGATTTTTGTGGGGGGGGGGGGGGAGTAGATTGCACAAGAAAAAAAAATTAAGAAAAATTTTATTAAAATAATAATTTAAATAAAAAAATTGAAGTAAAAGTTGTCTTGAGGCATAA